>LOEQ01006977.1:17135-30117 GCA_001685075.1 Bramus lutescens | reverse complement strand
TGTGGCCACTAAACACCTGGAGTGAGTGAGGCTGTGGGAGCAGAATAAGAATTACAACCTCATTTGGTCAGAAGGAATTTAAATCTAAACATTTCCTTGTAGCCAGCAGCTACTCTATTGGAGAGCAAGCGTTCAGAGCCTGGATTAATCAAGAATAGCCAGAGTGGTTCTGAGTGTCATGGACTATTTGTTCTGCACAAAGCAGACAGGTCTATGCATTCTTCACCCAGATCGTGGACATGAGGAGTCATACTGGTGACTGGTTTGTAATTTCTGTGGTCACTCTTCCCTAAGGTGGGCAGATAAAAGTCTGCTGGCAGAGGACATCTGGAATACTGAGGTGCGGGAAAGCGCACGGATGGCTCTGCTCTCAGACGTATTCACGTGAACTCTGGCCCCGTCAGTTAAAGCCTGCTGCGAGGATGAGTGAACATGCAGAGTGCCTATGTCCTAGCTTCCTGCTCTGTATGACCAGCTAATTATGACACGTGTGTATGTCTGTATGTGTACATTTATGTGTGTGTATGTCTGTATGTGTGCATCTGTGTGTATCTTTGTGTGTGCACATGTGTATGTCTATATATGTACATCTGTGTGGGTATGTCTATGTGTGCATCTGTGTGCATTTTTGTGTGTGCACATGTATGTCTATATTGTGCATTTATGTGTGTGTCTGTATGTGTGCATCTGTGAGTGTGTGCGTATCTGTGCCATTAAAATAAAGTATAAAGGCTTTGGATAGCATGTGCTTCAACAGAAGCAAGCTTAGAACAGAACTTGGAGTCCACTGAGATAGACAATCAGAGCACTTACAATACAGAGTTAGAGTACGTTAAAGCCTTCAATTCCCCGGAAGGAATGACAAATGAGTACCTGGATGCTTTTGGCCTTCCTTCCTGTGCTGGCTAGTGTTCTGTCAACTTGACATGAGTTTGGTTGTTTGGAAAGAGGGGACCTCAACTGTGAACACACCTCCACCAGACTGGCCTGTGGGCATGTCTGTGGGTCATTTCCCTGATGGATGATTGATGTAGGAGAGCCCAGACCACTGTGGACAGTGCCACCTCTGGGCAGGTGTTCCCGAGTGGTCTAAGGAAGCAGGCTGAGTGAGTCCCGGGGAACTAGCTAGTAATCAGCACTCTTCCACGGCCTCTGCTTCAGGTCTTGCCTCTGGGCCCCTGCCTTGGGTTCCTGCCTGACTTCCTTAGTGATGGAGAGACCTGAGAGCTAGCTGTAAGAATAACCCCTTTTGGTGTTCACCACAGCAATAGAAACCCTAACTAAGACACCCCTCTGCAGCTCCTACAGAAAAAGACCCAGGTCAGAAAGATTTCTCAGCATGTACACAGGAAGGAACAGGAGGGTGATGGTGGTGGGTGGATAGGAGGAATAAACAGGTAAATCCAAAACTTCTCCTCCTGGGAATTCAGGATTGTCAAAGTATGGGGCTTTGTTCGAGGCTGTGCTCCTGAAAGGGAACCCCAGTCCCCTAACTCTACAGCAGGGACCCCTAGTGTCCAGGCTTCCGCCCATTTGATAAGAGAACCTGGTGCAGTAACTGCATTGTTGCTGCTGTCACAGCTGGAGAGCAGAGCTCTGAGCCGCAGCTGCAGGTCTTGGAACCCACCTTTAGTCCTAGGCATGCATCCAGGGTACCAATCAGTCACTTCACTTTCATATCCCCTTCCTTACTTGATTTTCTCAGTCCAGCAGGAACTCAATGGGAGTCACTGCTCCTTCCCCCTTCTCCCTAAGGCACACATGCACCTCTCACCCAACCCCGCAGCCCTTTAACTCTATCACTACGCTTTCTTACCAGGGTGAATGTCGGGAGAGGAAGAGGATGGTGAGTTAGCCAGGACCCTAACAGTGGCCGGCACACATGGGCACTCCATGGGGGTCTGTTGGAGAATGAGGAACATACACCTCAGCAGGGCACTGGATTAACAGGTAAAACGTCATGCATCCGATTCCAGGTTGCCGGCCCTGAATCCTGGGACTGCCATGGCTCAGCGCAATTTATCAAACCACCTAGTGTCTCAGCCCTCTCCAGAGAGGCTCCATTTCAGTCGCAGGAGTGCTCACAATAATGCCTGGCCTGCCAGCAAGGCTACAGAGGTTTAGGCTACTGCTATGATAGGTGATGAGAGGGACCAGAAGGGCTGCATGGTTTGGAAATCCGCATCTCTCTTGACCCTGGGCAGGACATGGTGACAGAAGAGCTTCTGTTTACAGGTGCTGACCGCCCTCTGTGACTTGCCTCTCACATACCTGCCATACGGTGTCCTGCATGCTAAAGATCCCCTGGGCCTCTTCTCTTAGTAGATGCTTAGCTCACAAAAGTAATCAATGTCAATCTCTGCTGACTGATAACTTACTAAAGAAAAGGCCTCCAGAATCCCCAAAGCAGACCACACAAACCTGAAGCAGAACTGACCTGGCACCTGGGAGCATCGTGATGCAAGCATCAACACGGCAGAGTGACTGAGGGCTTAGGGTGTGGTGCGTGTCAGATGCACGGACACAGAAGCTACATTCTTAAGCTCTCTCTAGGTGACATGTGCAGGTGACTGTGTCCATGAGAGGGGACAGCACAGATGGACGATTCAACGCAGGGAACACAAAGTGAAATCATGTGATAAAAGGCTCATCATTGACTGAGGGCCTCCTATGGCTCAGACACTGTCACTTTAAGACCTCCGTCTCACTTTTCCTGTCTGTAAAAGAGATCACCGTGAAGGGGATCTTAAGAATTAGACTTTTAAATTTAATGGTTTAGGTTAATGAGTTAATTAATTTTGTATGTGGGTGCATGTATGTATGCCATGGCCCACATATGGAGGTCAGAGGAGTATTTGTGGGAGACAGTTCTGTCCATATGGGAGCCACGATGAAACTCAGGTCACCATGTTTGGCTGCTCTGATCCTTTGAGCCATCCAACTGGTGCAGAACTGGATATTTTATATTAATATATTTACAGAACCAAGTGAAGATTTGGGGAACAATTTAGTTCTCTAAAAGCAGCATCTTACCATTAAAGTATGCTCCTCCAAATAGTTGCTACTCATATGACATCTAAAACTAAGGGGTAAAGAAATCCAGAGGTTTAGCAACGGTGACCCAGTAAATGTTGAAACTGATTCCAAGCAGGGGAAAAAAAACCTTTTGTGTCTACCTAGCACTAACAGCAATTCTCTGTGCGATGGTGCACAGGAAAAGTAAGAGTCTATGACCAAAAACGAGCTAAATGTAGTTCTCTACATTTTTGCTTAAGAGGTTAGAGCTGGCCAAAACAACAACCGAGTGTGCTAGAGGAACACTAGAGAAACTGCGGACCGAAGAAACATACGTCTTCACATCACCGAGACACTAGTAACCCAGCAATGAGTGACCCACGACGGTCACTCCAACAGGGACTGTGATGTGTGCATCATCTTGACCATTAGAGCTCCCCAGGTGGGCTTTATTCTTAAGGGAGAGCGCCCCACTTCTCTTTAAACACGCAGAAACCTGGTTTCCCAGAGCTTTTCAGTGCCTTTCATGAAATCAGACTCTGTGCTTAAAAACAAACAAAACACTCCTATGCGCAGCTCTAATTTCCTATCCGTTCCTTCTGTAGCCCACTGGCACTCAGGGTGGTCTGTGTGTTTGGAGAGGATAGATGAAAGACAAAAACAGGATGGATGCCTGTGGGAGCAGGGCTTAGCATGGCCCCAAAGTGCTGCCCCACCTGGAAATGACCTTAAGAAAGCAGCCACATGCATGGAAGACTTCCGGGGCGGAGGGAAGGGAGGAGGGAAACAAACAGACCACTAAGCATCTTACTCGTTGACATTATTCTCCGCAATTAAATGAGCTACCCTGCACCCATCATTTTGGTCAGCATTTCCATCCAGCTTCTCCTTTGGAGTCCCCAACCCTCCTTGTTACATAGCCCTGAAGAGCGAATTTTCCAAAGGAGAGGGAGGGCAAGGATGTGGGAACAGGGCGCTCCTCACAGCTCTCCTGACAGCTGTTCCCAATGATGTCATAGGCTACTATTCAATAGCTTGGCGGAGGGCTGCCCATTACTTTCTGGCATTCCTGAGCAACCCTGCAGTCTGCCCTTGTAAAACATTTAGGGGAGTGACTTTTAGCACCCAGCTTGGTATCTGGGATCCCCACAGTTCATTAGTCATGATATCGACATCAATTTTCTGTAGCAGCTATTGCTGCTTTTCAGACTGCATCCTTTGCCTTCTCTCTCTGTAAGTAAAGCACAGATTCCACAGAAGGTTTGCTCTGAGAGCGAGCCACCACTCTGCGAAAGTCTCAATTCCTGTCAAGGTGGGCTGTCTCTGAGAGACTGAGAGGTTTTGGTGTAAGAAATAACTGCCCTCGTCCATCTCACAGCATGGGGTTGGAAGGGGTACTGTGGGTTGCTGATGCCAAGCAGGCTTAATCGATCCACTTCCCCAGCTGCATGTCTGCATCAGCCCCCAACAATAAAGTGCAGCTGAGGTTCCTAAAAGAAACAGACTGAGGGATGCGTAATTAAAGCCACCTTCTCAGCCTCGGAAAGACCAACCCTGACCACCAGGGGAGCTTTAATTTGCGACTGAACCTAGCAGTTCAGTTAAAAAGGCTAATTGTACTCAGCACCAATGGAACAAATGCTAGGGACCCAGGGTGGCCGCTGTGCACGCACAATACGAAAAGCAACGCTTGGGAGAGTGCCAAGTGATCAGTTCAAAAGAAGTAGGGTAGTGGGATTCCTAGAAGAAAACCACCCTTTTAGGCGGGCTCTCCTGCTCCATGCCGACCTGTGAATGGCTGCTCCGGACAGATGCAGGGGGACTGGCCAGAGCAGCCCTTGAAGGGCTAGACCTGAGACAAAGGGGTAGCACATGACAGGGCGGCCTTCCTTGATTCTGTGAGGGTGCAGCCAGCTCGGCTTCTTTGCTTTGATGGATTTAATTTTCCTTTGGGGAGATCAACGCTCGAAAGCAAAACTTTTGTAATTCTGTGTTAAGATTACGGAAGTGCACTGACAGAACATGTTAAAGCGCTGTCACTACCCCGCATGATTTTTAAGTCGAGGAGTACTCCATTTATTGGAAGAGCCTGGAATCTCCAATCATTGATCCAATCTCTCTGTGTTTACCTCCTTCCAGACCTTCAGCAAAGTGCGGGCTCGTCTCCTGAAGCAAAGGGAAGCTTCCCACATGACTGAACATGAGCTATGGATGCTTAATTTTCTTTTTCCGCTAGGAAGTTTTTCTATAAGGGTTGCTGACCCCCGAGTGCTCTCCTTTTGCCGCGGCTCCACATTGTCTCACCTAGACAGGAGGATGTCAGTGCTGCCTGGGAAGCTAGGAAATCAAAGCTTTTTTTTTTTTCCTGCACTGCGCTGTTTTATGGTTTGTAAAATGAGGTTTTTTTGGTTTTTGTTTTTTTAAATGCTACCTTCAGTTCTCTGGCTCTTATCTGAATTTTGTGTACTAACCTGGAGATTAACAGCTGGCAGGAGATGACAGACTGGCCCTGTCTGACACAGCCGGCCTTTCCAGACTGCAGTGCCTTGAGGGCTGCTCTGGCTTGCTTCACCTTCCTGTCCTGCAGTTGCAGGGCAGTGGAGACACTGGAATGAGGGCATGCTCTGACTGAAGCTGTGAATTCACGGGGACCTCACAGCCCGAGGACTGAGTAAATATGTGAGTAACCAAATTTCTTCTCCTTTGGGGATGCACATCTTTAAAAATTGAAATTCGATTTCCAAGGTCCTAGACTTAAGGGCTGGGCTACAGTCCGGTTGGGTACAGTGGTAGAGAGCCTGCCTGCATGGGCAAGGCTCTGGGCTGATCCTCAGCACCAGGAAAGTTTATGGGAACAGTGCAAAGCTGGGCTCCAATTCCTTCATCATGCATCTTCTGTTACAATGGTATTTTTGTCATAATCGCTAGCTAACTAGAACCCGTACTTAATTGAAACTGCCTTTACTTTGATTTAATGTTCTTTTTCTGTTCCCAGTTTCTATCCTAACTAGGAACCCGTACTTAATTGAAACTGCCTTTACTTTGGTCTAATGTTCTTTTTCTGTTCCCAGTTTCTATCCTAACTAGGAACCCGTACTTAATTGAGACTGCCTTTTACTTTGGTCTAATGTTCTTTTTCTGTTCCCAGCTTCCATTCGGGACACCACAATGCATAATGCAGCTGTCAGTCATAGTTCGTTGCCAGGGTCACAAAGCCATAGAATGAGGCTGCATAAAGATTTATTCTGCCTGTGGTTCAAGGCCATCTACCGGGGCTGTTCTTGCAAGCAGAATCATACTGTGGTGCAGGCAGCAGGGCATCGTGGTGAGGGCAAGGCGGCCACCAGATACCCAGCCCCATGGGATTTTGTAGCTGACCAACTTGCAGGGTGACCCACTGACTGATAAACCATGTGAGTGCTACAGCACTCACAAAAGTAGAGCCCCTCCTGGCTCAAGAGCCTTACCTGGTCCCAACTCACTCATCTCAGAATGTGGACTGACTTTAACAGGAGTTGTGGAGGGAAACATATTCAAGCCTAGCAGGAGACACGCTTCTTTAGAACTTAAGTTGAGAAATGGAACAATTAAGGAGAAGTTCTGTGTTATCTTTCAAATTTCCTGCAGAGCTGAAGTTATTAGGAAATGAAATGCTATTTTAAGAAGTTGATAATGAGAATCTCAATATCTCCTTGGTTTCCTTTAATGAAAACACCTGTATGTTCAGCTTCAATAACGTATTTAAAGTTTAAATGAATGTATCTGATTATTCACCCATTTCTTTAGTTGGAGATTTCTCCCACATATTGTGAAATGTTTGACATTACTGTCATTGTAACGAATGTTCAAACTTTCTTCTACCCCTTCATGATATGTGAGCTGCTTCTTCTGTTTTGTTTTGTTTTGTTTTGTTGAGCTAGCCCTAGCTGTCCTGGAAAGAGCTCTAGTAGACCAGGCTGACCCCAACCTCATAGAGATCCGCCTGCCTCTGCCTCCCGAGTGCTGGGATTAAAGGTGTGCACCAACCACCACCCAGCGATATGTGAATTCTTGAGAATTATTAACAGGCACGAAAATGGATAGAGAATAGAGCTGACCGTTCCTGTAACTGTAACAGACGCCCAGAATCAACCCAGGTTAGCAAAGCAGGTCCAATATAATCGCACTCCAGAGAGTTGTTAGAAATCTCTTCCCAGTGTCCTTAAAGTCCCTCTTCGCCTGCACACTCATGTGACAAAATGTGTCGATCAAGAGCAGTGCAGGATGGGAAGTGCTGAGAGTGATGAGCTGTGGGAACCCTGGGAAAGAGCGGGAGTGGGTCAGCAGCGAGTGTGTGCATCCTGTGCCTCTGACTTGGAAGAGAAAGGGGCGATGAACAGCAGGGAGGGAGGGAGGGAGGGACGAGGGAGGGAGGGAAAGAAGGAAGGAAAAAGCAGAGTAGGAGTAGAAACAGGAACATTAAAATGGGGCAGCACAGATTTATAACTTAGTACTGAAATTTTAAATGCTGGTAGAATCAAATTTTATCACCCACTCCAGTTTAAGCCTTGATGAACATAAAATTTACTTTGTTTAGATAACACTTAAAGTATATAAAGAAGAGGCACGGCCATCTGAAGCCGGTAGGGCTTCAGAGAGAAACAAAATTCCCTTGAAATTGCCAATTATAGGATTTTTATTTAAGTTTGCCAGAACAGGGGGATATCAGCTTCACATACATTTATGTAAGAAACACACAGAACCAGCTAAGTGATGCTGAAGTGATACAGAGATCACCAGGCAACTGTTGTTTTTGGGGGCAGGTAATGGGGGCTGCAAGACCTCATCCAATTGCTCTCCACTAAAGAGTTCCGGCAGGGATTTTCTCTCAGGCAAGTCACTGCCCATCCTCACTGCAGAGCCCACCTCCCTGCCAGGAGAGCTTTGTCCACACAGGCAGTGGTCACTCGGCCATGTCATTGTGTGCACATGAACATGGCCTCCACTGGGTGACAACCAGTTTTCATTAAGAGAGAGCTGTATCTTCACTAATTCAGGATAAAGCTCACTGTAATGCATTGATTCACCCCACCCCCGGGAGTGGGAGAGAAAGGGTGGACTGGAGTACAAGATACACAAACTATCAATTCATAATTTTATTATATTTAAGTGCAAACCTATGCTTTAATGTACACATTCTGCCCCTGGAATGTATTTTACCTGATAATATGGAGAAATCCTCAAAATGTGTGAAGTGAAAAAAAGCACACGATGAATCTTGATGGGAAAAGCAGTGCTGAGAGAGAGGTATGAGAGGAGCCGGGGGAGGAGCTGATCAAAACACATTATACCCATATGCAAAATTCTCAAATGGTAAGAACTTAAGAATATACTCATTCCAAGCTCTTTCTATGAGCCAGGCACCACCCCAAGTGCTGCAGACTTAGTGGTAAACACCTCCATAGTTTTATTCACAGAACATGTCCTCTGGAGAGGAGTAATGAACACTGTATATATATATGCACATTGGTATATGTGAAGGCACTAGTGCATACATGTGTGAATACATGTGTGCACACAGCTTTAGAGATACAGGGGCAGGTGAGGGACGACAATGAACCAGAAAGTTGGTTATCATGGTCATTCAAAAACAGTTACTAAACTCACCAAGTAAGATCCTCTAAAACTTCCTATGTAAGGGCATTTAGGTATTAGTCTATGAAATTACTTCCAGAAGTTGTGTATTCCCATTAAAAATGAATCATACAAAAGCCGCTAAACTACTGTCGGTGTCCAACGCAGGGCTTTGTCTGGGAGGTGCAAAACCATCTCATGTACTCATGGCTGATTAAGGGTTTGCAAAACACCAGAAATTCTGTCCTAATTCATGTAAAATTCTATTTTAAGCTGACAATTTATTCACTGAAAATACAATTATACTGTTTATGATCAGAGCATGTTAAGCACTCACAATGCAATTTTTCCAACGACAATTTGGTTAATGGTTATGTTTCTTTAGTTCAGTGTAATAACGTAAAAACACAGACGAGAAAATTTTTTAAATAAAAAGGACAATAAGGAATTTAAATAAAACTTCCAGAGTTAAATCACCATGAGCACCAGGCAGTCAACATGGTGCCCCCGCGCNCCGCGCCCCCATCCCCCACCCCAACCTGACTATGCCTCCAAGGTTCTGGATGCTGAGAGCAGCAGCTAACGGGCCATGTATGTATAACACAGAATGGGAGTAACAGCTTATTAAACACAGCACAGTAAAGACAAAGCACATCATCTGGCTATGTTAAATTTACATTGTGGGTCACTGCCTTTGAGTGGTGTTCGACTGCCTGTCATACATTTTAGAATATCTAGTATAATAACTATGCTCAGTGTCTGGCCACAGAGCTGACAATATACAGAGGATGCTCAGGCTGTCAGAACAGAACGAGTTCAAAATCGACAGCAGCAAAGTCTGAGAAACAGGTGACAGTTCCTTGGTTTGGTGACAGAAGGCAAAGCAATACTGATGAAAGAATTCTGGTCCCTAAGCAATGCAGACGGCAGTATGGAGGGGGAAGGGGCGGATGTGCGTCCTACATGGAACTAACCAGACTCCCTACACTGAAAGGGAGAGGGAGCCTTTGGGACTTTCCTGCTCTCCATGGATTGGTGTGACTCAGTTTCCCAACCCCAGTGACTTCCCTCATTTGAACTCTAGAAGCAGAGGTCATGGTCTAGAACCATGTCAAAGGGCTCAGCTGGGTACAGGCATATTATAAACTCTCTGGTTCACTATGACTCTGTATGCAGGAAGGCCTACTGGTCTCAGATGGTCACCATGGTGCCAGCAATAGGTAAGGACCTGTTTTTCGAGTTATGAAACTATGATATACAAGTATATTTCTCTTAGAATAACCTGATGCCATGTAGAAATGTTACAGTGCAACTCCTGACTATGCTAGAGAAGATTAATTGGATAATGATGTGTTCTGTTTGTTGTGACAGGCCTATTGCCAAGAGATGACTGGCAAATGTAATCTGCAGATTCATCTCATAAGTTTCAAAGGAGTCTCTTACTGGTCTTCCTGAAAAGTCCAAGAAAACCAGTGGAGACCCACTTCCCTTCCACAGCTGACCCTACTTAAAATGCAAACTGCAAACATGCATCCCACTGTGCTAGGCTTTGTGACCCAGGTGTGGCTAGTCTCCATCTGATCTCAGCATCCTGATTAGCAGTAAAGAAAGGCACTGCACTCTTCTTCCTGTGCAGAGTGAGCAGTGCAGGTGTGAATACAGCCCATAAGCAGTGCAGGTGTGAGTACAGCCCATGAGCAGTTCAGCTGAGAATGCAGCCTGCGAGCAGTGCAGGTGTGAATACAGCTGTGAGCAGTGCAGTTGTGAATATAGCCTGGGAGCAGTGCAGGTGTGAATACAGCCCGTGAGCAGTGCAGTTGTGAATAGCCTGGGAGCAATGCAGGTGTGAATACAGCCTGTGAGCAGTGTAGCTGTGAATACAGCCCATGAGCAGTGCAGGTGTGAATACAGCCCATGAGCATTGCAGGTGTGAATACAGACTGAGCAGTGCAGGTGTGAATACAGGCCAGCAGTGAAGATCCAGGAGAGGAGAAGACCTGAGAGAACAGGATACTCTTTTGGACAATGTTCTTCAAAGACCTTAAGCAGAAAATGGGTTTAGAACAGTGGTTTTTCAACCTTTGTGGGGTAAAATGGCCCGGTCGCAGGGGTTTGTCTAAGACCATTGGAAAACACAGATACTTAACATTCTGACTTACAACAGTATCAAAATTACAGTTATGAAGTAGCAATGAAAATAATTTTATGGTTGAGGGGTCATGACAACTTGAGGAACTGTATTAAAGGGCAGCAGCATTAGGAAGGTTGAGAACTACTATGTTAGAGCCAGGAGCACAAGACATACTAGGTACCTGACAGAAGCATCTAGATGGGACTGTTAAATCAACATCAAAGGTAAGTATGATCAAATTATTTTCTAGACATCCATGAACTATAATGAAGTCCATTATCTGTATAATTAATATATGTTAAAAATATATAAATATCAAGAATGTTTGATAAGCACAGACTTTCATTATTTCAGGTGAGTAGGGTGCCCTGATTATAAACTAGAGAAAAATAATGGGACCAAAGATAATTGTTAGAAGTCAGCTCTCAGCAAAGGGCCTATGGGAAGAGAACAGCAGATGTGCACTAGACAAGGGCCAGACACGGAACAGTGTGCCCAGCTCCACCCGGGAAGTCACTGGTGACTAAGCACTGGAGAGACCCTGAGAGGTAGGTGCACTGAGGGCCATAGAGGGGACTCTGCACTCAGGAGCATGGAAGCAGTACGTCCTGCTGGGACCGGGAAGTCCACCTGCGACCACAGCACACAGGAAGCTAAGGCATAGTTGCCATCAGTTAAAGCTAGCCTGGGCTACACAGTGAGTTCTGGACCAACCTACAACAGAGTGATAGCCTGGGTCAAAACAAAAACAAAACAAAAAAGCAACACCGCCCCCCCTCAGTAAAATAATCTGTGCCCCTCCATTGGCAAGCACAAAGGTAGAGTTTGAAAGTGTGTCAACAGTGGCATACACAACAATGAGACCAATCAGAACTGACGGCATGCCATCTAGAAAGAGGGCGCGGAGGCCGTGTTCTGCACTTACCATCACCCACCTGATATTTCAGGTCAGACACCTGTTCTTAGGCAACAATGAAGTACAGGAAAAACACCTTTTTATTCCACAGGTCTAAAAACATTCAATTAGGTAGGTTTTTGGGGAGGGCACTGGGTCCTTATCAGTAAGGAAGAGCTACAGTTCTTTGTTCCACAGTAGCAAAGGTCTGAACTAAAGCCAAACAGGGTGCACAAACTTGCCACAGGAAGAACCAGGCATATGCCGCGTCCTGGGGGTACACCAGTATCAGACAAACCTGCACCTCACATCCTGGGGGTACACCGGTATCAGACAAACCTGCACCTCATGTCCTGGGGGTACACCAGTATCAGACAAACCTGCACCTCACGTCCTGAGGATAGGCCAGTATCAGAGGGACCTGCATCTCACGTCTTGGGGGTACACCGTTATCAGAGAGACTTGCACCTCACGTCCTGGGGGTACACCAGTATCAGACAAACCTGTACCTCACATCCTGGGGTACACCGGTATCAGAGGGACCTGCACCTCACATCCTGGGGGTACACTGGTATTAGAGGGACCTGCACTTTTGCAGAGTCTGAGAATTCAAGGCAGGTGGAGCATACTGCAGCGAGTGCTGTCTCCAGGGCCAGTGGGGTGGGGTGATGGCTACCTAGGATTCAGAGAACAGGGAGAAAGGCAGTAAAGGAAAAACCCAGCCAGGCAAGGATCAGTGGGGTGGCGGAGGGGGCAACTGTACCCTGTAATACTGAGTCCCAGAGTGACATGGGGGCCCATCCAGACAGTCCTTGCCATGCAACGTGAAGGCACACATATCCTCAGGACAAAGGAACCTGTGACAAGTTGTAAAAAGAGTGACAAACTGGAACAGATGTTTATTTTAAAAATATCGCTCTGATAACAGGGAAGGCAGTGACATTAGGACACTGAAGGAGTGAGAAGGCTTTCAGTAACCACAGTGTAAGACATCGGTGCCGGCGTGTGCCGCCCACCTGTCTGTCACACCAGCACCTGCAGGCCTGGAGGAAGACAAGGGTCTATTTTAGAGGAAGGGCCTAGAATTTGTGGGGCAGCCCTGTCGTCTTAATGGCTTCCCCACCCCAGTGGCCATCTAGGTTTAGGCTCTAAAGCAACCCTTAGTGGTCTCAGCCGTCCCTCTGTGGCCAGCTCTATCCCAATAAAGACTATCTATGGGAAGGGCGAGGGCTCTTCTAGCCAACACACTACCTGCTCCTTCCTTCTGCTCCCTGCACACACACACACACACACACACACACACACACACACACACACACTCACACACA
>LOEQ01006976.1:98328-108843 GCA_001685075.1 Bramus lutescens | reverse complement strand
TACTTTTCTGATCTTCAGGCAAGCTTTATTTATTAAAATACAAATGAAATGCCATTGCAACCTTTATCTTTTGATACTGTCTAGGTACACATAAGCAAAGCCTGTGCACACACAGATGCCTAATGTGTGTGCCTTACAGCTTTAATTTCAAACATATAGCCATCAAATGGGCATATCTCAGAAGGAGATAAACACAAGGCCCTTCAAATGTAAATATGACTTCTAAATAATGCTATATGCAGACACTGCCGAAGGCATGAAATGTTTTACTTGCCGTACTTAATTAAAGTTAATTTCGTTTTGGTTGTGTGTGTAGAACAGACCTTGCTATGTTGTTCAGGCCTAGACTACTGTGCATTGGTGATCCCCTACCTTATCTGTTAATAAGTCTACACTAAAGTATATAGGCATTAATCTCCTTGCGAGTTTCTGCATTATACATAAAATAATTATATGTACACCCGTTAAATAAAAAGAGAAGTTAACGTAGCTGGTTATCTGTAACTACAGACACATGCCACCGCCCTTGGCTTGCTTTGACATTTTTTTCTTTAAAAGTGTACTAGATGGCTGGAGAAAAGGAAACATTTCCTTCTAATGCCTGGTCTGATGAGACAAGGCTCTCATGTTGCTTCCACTCCTCAGAGCTGGATCAGCTGGCTGGCTAGTTCTAGCCACCAGTGTNTGTTTAAGCAGAGGCTGTTGGACCAGCCAGGTAGGAAGCTGTAGACAGGGAAGCTCCAGATGCAGGGCAGGTAGAGCTGGAATGGGCGCTTCCTTGGCCCCCTGTGGTGTTCTGACAGCCTGGCTTCTGACAACTGAGATCCGCAAAGGCTGCAGGTGGTAGGTACCCTGTGAACCGGAGTGTGTCTGTGCCTCCAACTCCTCTCAGCAGAGCAGCTGGCCATGGAAGCTGCCCACCGTGACGTGGCAAGGGGACAGGAGTGCCTGCAGGCAGCTTTCTGCTTAGGTACCTGGATTTAAAAGATGCAAATCCCTCTCTAAACATTGCGAGCTCAGGATTTACAGCAAATACCGCACATTCCTAGGAGCCCATCAGAGCAGAGGGATAGACCTTCGCCTGTTTCCTATTTTGACATTTCATCAAGATGGGATTTAGAGACTAGAAAAGATAATATTACGATATCTGACCTTAATAAAGGAACAATGGCTAGATCTTCAGTGTTTAGACACTCCTCCCCTTGTGTGTCAATTGGATAGCTGCGCCTTCCCTTTTTATTTTTCATATATGTACATATAGTTGTTATATATATAAAACCCAGAAAGTCGCGAAGTGTATATGTTTGTATACTTCTGTATACGCAGGCATTTTGTGTATACTTACCAATGATCACATTTTAATGTGTTTATTTATGTACGTATGTGTAGATAATTAGCAGTTTCATTATTGCTCGAAGCGACTGGAAGTAAACTGCAGACATGGGGACTCAAGCACAGCCACTGCCCCCATAGAACAAAGACACAGTGCAGTGACCGCATCCAGGGACCTAACGATGATATGGGTCCACCACTGGACATATCCAAGTTGTACCAGTCCTTCCCACGCTGTCTTTGCTCTGGGGTCCTGCGTTTCTACTTAGCTGCCCTGTTTCCTCAGCCTCTTCTACTAGGACAACCTGTCACCCACATCTTTTACTTTTGACAAATACACACATGTGCAGAACATGTGATCATATCCAACCCCAGTACCTCTCTCACCTACCTCCCACCCTTGCAAATTTCTTTCTCCTTTCCAACCAGTCCTCCCCTTAACCCTCATGTCATTTTATGGGGGGTGCAGGCCTTGTGCCATTAGCGGTGGTTGCTGTGTGTTGATGATTATGACAGTGTGCCACACCCGGAAAGACAGCGTTTCGCGGGACTGTTCTCCATGCTCTGGCTCTCACCATCTTTCCTCTCTCTCTATTGTCACATTCCCCGACCCTGGAGGGGTGACACGGATGTCTTGTTTAGGGCGGGGCACTCAATGTCACCTATTCTCAGCACTTTGACTAATTGTGAGTGTCTGCGTTAACCATTGCGCTCTGCAGGATGAAGACGCTTCCCTGGCCAAGGCCGATAGCAGCACTGTCTACAGGTGTAAGCCAGTGTGCTCAGGAGGCAGTTGGGCTGCATTCCCATGTAGCAATCATCGCTAGTACACTCCTCCCACTCACAGGCTTCAACCAAGCTTGCAGACACAGCAGTGTAGTCCCTCGAATGGAGCAGACCTCAAATCCAACGGGGTAGTGGTGTCTTAACCCCCAAACAGTCTTTCCACTATTGAACCAGTGGGCTTCTCTTGCCGGGAGGGTCAGAACTGTAGCTGCAGGGTCCGCAGCTGAGAAAGGCTGTTGATGACCTTCTTCCTGGCAGCTGACATAGTACTTTCCAGCATTATGGACGCTTGCCAACAAGAAACCTCCAGCTGGGTCTAGCTAGGTCTCTGTGTTCTCATCCAAAGCACAGTGTCTCCAGCAAACAGGTTTCACCATCTACTTCTGGTGCCTGCCCTAGCCTTTGAAGTTGTTATATTTGAAGCATGTGAGCTAGCTAGCATATTGCTAGAATTCCCCTCTGAGGGAGTTGTTCAATATTTCCATCTGCTGCAATTCTAATGCGTGCAAACTGTGTCCCTCTCAGTATAGCACGTGGAGAGCGAGCTATGCCACTGTGCCCCATTAGTGGGGATGCGAACTGTGAGTTGAGCTCCCTATTTCAAGCGACTCTTTCCCCTGACAAGTCATCTCTAGGAGATACTAGTGGTGATCTTGCCTCCTTTATGACAAAAACTCCACTTGTGTTATACTAAGTGATTCTGGAGAAAACCACCTAACAAATAGTTTATTTCAGAAAATACGGCTCAGCATGTGTGGATGACCCTTGCATGTGCGCACCAGCGATAATATTAAGCCCGCTGCAGAGATGTTTTCTGGAAAGGGGATACTGGATTATTGGGTTTCTTCCACGCATCATTCCTCATCTAACATCAAAAGGCATGCTCCATTTAGGCCCATAGATGGCAGCCATGACTGGAAATCCTTGCCAGCACCTGCTCTCTGCCACCCCCAAGTTCAAGATCTGGCTGGAGGACACGCATCCACACCGCAGCAGAAGGAACCTCAGTTGGAGAGTCAGCGAGCTCACAGCCTGGAGGGCCCACACATTCATTGTAGAACAAGCACTGCACAAACTGGACTCTTCATGACTCCCATAAATCCTTGCTCCTGGTAGAGTTCAAACCAGCGAACACTACCCCTGTGTACACAGAGGCCGAAGCCGAAAACCTAAGAAGCGTTTTCAACTACTTCCTTTCTCGAGTCTCTACCTGTCTACCATTTGCTTTGGGTGGTATTTGAGCTCAGCAACAGGACAGTGCATGCTTCTGTGCCACTGTACGAGAAACACTTTCTGTCTATTTCATGCTGCCTTCTCTTACTGGCCTCATTTCAAGCCAGATAGATCAAGGCAAGCCACATGTGTCCAGAATGTGTCCTTAAAAATAGCACATGTACACACGCAAAGCAACAATACCTTAAAATCGCCTGGAAATCACCCTGACTAGCCATTTCTAGGAAATGCCCCCAAACTGTGGTTTCTTATTTTCAGATAGGTTTCTTCCAGTACATAGGCTCTTGGGGGTAGGTGGAGCAACTCACACCACCAGAGGGCGCACCACCACTCTGCAACAGACTTGAGGAATGGGGGGAAAGAGTTCATATTTTATTACTCCTCAAGGACGGTTATATGACGACGACAAAGAAGTGGAGGAAGAAGGAGGAAGAGGATGAGAAGGAGGTGGAGGAGGAGGAGAAGAAATAGTGTATATCTCTATATATCAGATATATGTGTTCATTATTTTTAAATTATTTTATCTTAATATGTATGGGTGTTTTGCCTTCATGAATGTCTGTGCACCATGTGTGTGCTGTTGCTTATGGAGGCCAAATGGAGGTGTCAGATCTCCTGGAACTGGAGTTACAGAAGGCTGTGAGTCTTCATCAGGTGCATGCTGGGAATTGAACCCCAGTCTTCGTAAGAGCATCCGTGCTCTTAACTGCTGATCTCTTCAACCATTATCTGCATATTCTTTCTTAATGCAGGGCAGCCACCTTCCTTTACTTTTTGCCATATCCGTGGTTGCAGGACAAACTCACTAAGAAAAACCTTTTTATTACTGAATGAAGCAAAATGAAAAGTAGAAAAAAAACCCTGAAACGTCAACTAGTCTTTTCCTCAAACTGTTTAATATTTTAAATTATAAATTATCTGTATATTTAGATGTTTGTATGTGTGGAGGCTACATGCTGATTTAGCTACACTGACTAGCAAGCTAGCCCCTGCTGGTCCTCCTGTCTCCGTCTTCCCATCACTGGGACTACAGGCATGGACTTGACTTTTTATATGAGTACTTAAAACCAAACCTGGGTCCTCTTGCTTGCACGGCAAGCACTTTACAGATGGAACCATCGCACCAGCCCTTCAAATTCCATTTTAAACAGTCTTGTCATATGCCTCAACTTTTTGTTCAAGAACTTTCTCTTTTTTTTTCAATATAGTATTTTGATTATTTTGGAATTTCACACAATACACCCAGTCACACTTTCCCATTTCTTCCAGGTCCATCCTCACACCCTAGTTCCCTCCCTCCTCCCAAAAGAAAAAAAATTACACCAAGAGTAATTCATGTTTTCCATATACTCATTGGAGTATGGTCAAACTCCCAGTGGCCAGTACTTTAAATGGAGGTGAGAGTTTCTTCCCACCTCCATTCCCCACCAGAAGCCATGAACTGTGAAGAGTTACACTCTAGCATCCCTATCAAAAGTTTTAAGGACTCTTCAATGGCTTCCTGTCTAGAGAGTTTCTCTGGGAGGGGGTTGTCACAGAATTCTTTAATGTCTCTCTTTCTCAACTATAAATCTGCAATCATTGATACCACTGTAAAAGAAACTTCCTTGCCCATTACATCCAGGGGGAGCACAGATCATGGACTTCCACATGGATTTTGGCAACAAACCATGGACCACGGATATCCGCACAGCCTCTGGTGGCAGCACAGAACATGGAACTCAATGTGTTCCCTGCTGCCAGAATTTACTTATGACATTAACAGGGCTTCCAGTGGCAACATGAACTATGTATACCAACACGGTCCCAGGTGGCAGCACAGGCCACAGACACCAACATGGCCACCAGCAGCAGCATGGCCTATGGGCATCAACATGGCCTACAGTGGCAGCAAGGACCATGGAGGTCTTTCAAGAAGGCCCAGAAAATGAACTGTTCTTCATCTCAGGCATCCTGCCATGGCTCAGGATGTGTGTGTGTGTGTGTGTGTGTGTGTGTGTGTGTGTCTGATCAGTGTGTCCAGAGCAGAGCCTGAATACTGCACACCACACTACAGGCCCTACTTGGCAACAACATACCTGTTTGCCACTGCTTTCACCTCTCTCAGAATCTCTATGGCGATAATGATGTGGGATTTCCCTCTGTATGCTGTGATTACCATTAAGGAGTAAAGAAACTGCTTTGGACCTATAGGAGGGCAGAACTTAGCTAGGTGGGAAAAACTAAGTTGAATGCTGAGATGAAGAAGGGTGGAGTCAGAGAGAAGCCATGGAGCCTCTGGAGACATACACTGGGAACTTCAGCTGGTAAGCCACAGCCTTGTAGTGATACGCAGATTACTAGAAATGGGTTAAATTAATATGTAAGAAATTAGCCAATAAGAAGCTAGAGCTAATGGGCCAAGCAGTGATTTAATTAATACAGTTTCTGTGTGCTTATTTCAGGTCTAAGCTAGCTGGGCAGCTGGGACCAACAAGAAGCTCCCTCCTCTAACAAATACATGCTGGGAAGTTCTCTAGAGTACCTGAGGTCTCTGGAAGGGACCGTTCATCACATCATCAGCATGTGTAGGGTTCCAGACATTTCCTAAAAGTTTTGTTTCTATTTTAGGTAGCTGTAAAGACCTTTAACTCATAAAATAATCTTCAGGGTAACTGTTCCCATTTGGCAAATGAGAAAACTAAGGCCTGGGCACTTCAGCAACCTGACTGAGACCACAAGTCCAGCATCTGAATAGAAACTCTCAGAAGCTAAAGTTCATGTTTTTGCTCCTTGGGCCTCATGGTGGCAATCATTCTCTTTGAAGCTCATCTCCCCCTTTTCAGGCCTTCCTCCTCACATTCTTTCCTCAGTGCAGACACTGTTAAATATGACCCCAGACCCCAGAAGCCCTCTGTTATATTTAGACCCCAATTCACCCCGGTTTTCTAGATTTTCACTCATATTTCCAACTAGAACAGCCTCGTGTCTTATTCTCCACATTTCCCCTTTTCTGCGTGCTGAACACAGAACAAAAGCCCTGAGTTAGAATAAGTTAGACTTTGCAGAGGAGCAATGTTAATGAGGCCTGGGAGTTATCACTACACACAGCCTGGACTAGCAATGTTTGTGAGGTCTGGGAGCTGTCGCTACATACCACGTGTAACAACAAGTCCCATTCATGAGCTAGATTATTTACATTTCCTTCCTTGAAAGGAGAAAAAGCAATTTCTATTTTAGGTTTAAAGAACATCAAGATAATCACATAGAAAGCATTGGATCTGCCAAATATGTAGTGGATGCTTAGAACATTCCCATCATAAAGGGATAAAGAGTACATCCTACAAACATTGTGTTTGAACAAGCAAAGGAACCGGGAGTCATGGTGGCACCAGGTTTCCGAAAAGTGAGACTTGATGACTTGGAGACTCAATGACCAAGAGTCAATGGCTATGTAATAATGAGGGAAAGTCTATATTCCACTATCAACTAAACAGAAACATCTACATCCAGGCAAACTGTCTACTAAGTGTGCACACAGAACACAATCGACTTCACAACTTTTTTATCCTCCACATCATTGCTTAAGCAGCACTCCATGACAATGCATTGAGTCATTCATGCAAGAAAAACATGTGGGGTCTAAGAAACAGAAGACCCCTGCCCAAGGTAGAGGGATTACCAAGGAAGGGCTCTCCCAGCTTGATGTGGGGCACAGCCTAGTGAGCCACTGGGGTAGAGAGTCACACTCCAAGAGAGACTTGCTGGAAGTGGAGGGCTGTGCTAACAGGGGCAGCACATGTCGCAGTTTGAGAAGAATCAGTGTTGAAGTGTGGACAGAGAAGGAAGAACTAACGCTGTTGTTAATTCCAGGAGGAGGAGGAACTGGGAAAGGGAAATTCAATCCTATCTGATGCACACTTTGACCTATCCAGAGCGCTTTGACACTGTAATGACTTAGCTGCTACTGATTTAACCAGTTTTTTCTTTAAACTGTCAATTACAGATAGGACAGGAAAGGCGAAGTCAGGGAAGTGCTAAGTCTTCACTTTCAACATCAGAAAAACCAACAGAATAAACATACCTAAAACTGATGGAACAAGAAATCAAATATCAGTAGATCATTAGAAGATAGACGGGAACGAGTCAGAGAAAATGGGAAACAGAATTAGAAGTAGGTCTAACAAGGTCTGTGTTCAGGAAACAAGACCCAATTCTGTTATAAACTCTGCAGTGATATTTGAGTCAGTGTGTGCGTGTGTGTATGTGTGTGTTTCTCTCTCTGTGTGTGTGTATGTGTGTGTCTGTGGGGGGTGGGTTTGGGGTGAGTATGTATAGGTGTGTGTGTGTGCATGTGCATTCATGTGTGTGCAGAACGCTCTTGTTTGAACATTACTTTGACAAAAACATTGGCTACTACTTAAAATCTAATAAATATGCAAACATTTCCACACAGCCCCAAGTTTGAGTCCCAGACCAGCCCAGCAGTAGGTCCTGACCCTGGGTGGATCCTTTCACCTCTTTGGGTCTCAACTTCTCCTTTTGGAAGATAAGCTCTGAACTCACCAGCCAGGGCACTATTCTCAAAATGCAAACTTGTAAAATACCTTGAGAAAGACCGCTCTTGAATTTTATAGACACATTCTTTCCCCTAGATAATGTGTTTAACTCAACAAAAACATCATGGGTTACAACCTCCCCTCTCCTCAGCTCACAACAAAACACACTGAGTAATGATGATGAACTAGGTACATTGTATCATGGCGCCTTTTCAAGGGTCAGACAAGCTTTGGACAAAACACGCCTTCCTTCTAACGCCACTTGGGGAGATTAACTATGATGGTGAATGTTCTCATTTTCACCCACTCCGTATTTTCTTTGGAAAAGCTTTAGTAGTTACTAAGCCCAAATTCAATGTCCAGATAATTCGCTAGGAAATCCTTCCACTGAAGAGTCCCCTGCATGCCCCTTGCTTGTGTGGAAGGGATGGGACATTTGGAAGGATCGGCAGTTTTCCTTGAAGATAATTCATTCCCTGCTTCAGGAGCTGTTCTCCCCGGCTAGGGGCAGCGAAGAGTCTTCCACAAGGAAGACAATTAAAGAAGCTGCTCCCAAGACAGGATAAACGCTGGGTCTTCCTCTTGCTCTATTTTCTTTCTTCCTCCTCTGTTCTCTTAGCTCTGAGTCCACACAGCCTGCTGCAGGCACTGTGCCATTCGGGAGATTCATCCATAATTTTCTGCGCAGGCCCCTCAGGCACTCTTTGTTCTTCCCCGGAGTCAGAGCTCATTTGCCTGGCTCCAGGCAGTGAGCAGGTGAAGTTAGCCGGGTCTAATTTTCATACAACCGGCTTTGTTTTGTTTTCGGACCAGAACAAGCTCCAGAGATCTGCCTCCGTTAAAACCTCACGTCAGGAAGTGAGGCTGACAGCCCCGAGCTCTTGATTAATGTCTGCAGACTTGAAGGTGAAGTGCCCGCTGCTTCCTTAGTGGCTGTGGGTGCTTTTGTGGGCTCCCTCACTCAGTTGTTTGCAATTTGCACACGTGGCTCATTTGGGACTGCACCAGTCACATTTGCGTTTAACAGGTTTGAAGAGATGGAGGGGTGTGAGAGGCGAAGATTGCTCTCGCTCAACGTCTCACAGGCAAGAGCTGATGGGGGCTACCTGGAACTGAGGCTCACGTTACTCTGAAACTGGGGTCTCTTTCTTTGAGTCTTTCTTGTGTCTCCAGGGCACTGCTTGCTGTGGTCTAGACTTGGAGTGGGAGAGGAGCTAGGAGTTCCACGTAAAGGGCCAGTACAGCTGGGGTTCAGTGAAGCCGAGGTTTGCGGGCCGGGAAACCAATTCTTCCTTTCCTTTACCGGAGTCTCCCTTGTCCCTTTGCATCCAGTGATAGCTGGGAGTGACAAGACAGACATCACGACAGAGTTCCACTCCAAAGCGGCCATAGAATGTATGCAAGGCTCTGTGTGACCTGTGGTCCAGGGTAGAGTTAGCGCGCTCTGCTCCAGCTGTCCCTTCTCAGGCTTCCTGTTTCTCTTCCTCCATCAGCATCTTCCAAGCTACCCTGGGTCACCTTGCTCCCGAGACAAATCTATGCTATTCTCTTGCCCCTAGGTGCTGAGTTCTGACATGGTACCTGGTTTGTACCAGGCAACCCTCTGCTTGTGGGAAGAGAAGGGCCAGGGCACAGTCTTCAAGGCGGGAGGGGTGTGCCACCTACGCAGCACCACTGCTGTGTCTGGGAGTCTGGGACCTCTGAATGTGGTGAGTCATGCTGAGAGAGGAAGTGCTGGGAATTCGGAGGCTGCGTCAGACAAGAAACAACCCCGAGGTGAATGTCCTTGTTTTCAGTTTACACGACTGTCTTTTTAAAAGAAAACTATTCACTTAAGGGGGTGGGGCTGCTGGGGAAATGGCTCAGTAGTTAAGAAGACTGGCTGCTCTTGCAGAGGACCCAGGTTTGGTTCCCAGCATCCACGTGGTGGTTCACAATGTCCTCTTCTGGCCTCCTTGGGTACTGCGAGTGTTTAGAGCTCATACATACGAGCAGGCAAAACACCCACATATATAAGTAAAACAAAATTTAAAAAGTCTATATGTGTTCTGTTCAGAGGCAACTCAAAAAATAAAAGAAAGAAAAGTAAACAGGCCTAGGTGAGTTATAAGTGTTTTATTTGTGTGTGTGTGTGTGTGTGTGCGTGTGTGTGCATGTATGTGTGCATGCGTGTGTGTGTATATTTTGCCTGCATGTACATCTGTCCACCACATGTGTGCAGTGCCTGAGGAGGTCAAAAGAGGGTGTCAGATCCTTGGAACTAGGGTCACAGACACTTGTGAGCCACCATGTTGGTTCCCTGAAAGAACAGCCTTAGACACTGAGCTTTCTCTCCAGCCCCTGATTGTTTTTGCTAATTTTTTAAAAAATATTTGAAGGAATTAGAATTTGTTATATATTCATTGAAGAAAATTGCAGTGTTAAGGGTATGTTCTTTAAATATATAAAAAATAAGAAAATATTTTACATAATTCCATCCACAGGAGATAAGCATTTTCAAAAGTTTCCTTTTCAGACTCTCTCCGTATTCACTTCCCTTTATAAAGATGGGACAGGGGAGGGAGGGAGAGAGAGGAAGGAAGGAGGGAGGGAGAGAGAGAGAGAGAGAGAGAGAGAGAGAGAGAGA
>LOEQ01006976.1:86146-98272 GCA_001685075.1 Bramus lutescens | reverse complement strand
GAGAGAGAGAGAGAGAGAGAGAGAGAGAGAGAGAGAGAGAGAGAGGAGGGAGGGTCAGAGGGGGAGAGAGAGAGAGACACTGAGATTTACAAAAGGAAATCTCGACTTCTTTGAACACTAGGCAGACATGTCTGGAACAATGGCATCACTTCTCAGAGCTGAGAATGGAGGACACAGCTTGAGGGAGGGGGAGCAGCTAAAAGCCTGTGGGACCCAGGACTGCTTCTTGAATTTAGGAACCAGCACAGACCATAGCAAAGCTGGGCATCTTGGCAAATGGTAACATCTCTGCTACTTAAATGTTTTCCTGTCATTTGCCATGAAAAGCATCTTATTTCACAGTAGACATCTGTGCAGCTCATGTGGCTTATATTTTTCATTTTGCTTAAACACCACAATTCATGAAATTACTTCCATTTTTTAATGTTGAGTTCCTTTCTTTTTTCCTTAATGGTTTTTTGAGACTAAGCCTAGAGCCCCCTCTATGATTCAAATTGACTTTAAACTCATAGTAATCTTCCCGCCTCAGTATTCCAGGTGTGAGCCTCCACCCCCAGCAGACACAGTTCTGCCAAGTCTTATTATTTTATAGCAGTTTTGAATTTGCACTCTTTCTTATGTCCTTGGGTTAAATGTTATGAACAATCTTAAGATTTATTTTATAAACAAGTCAAGATGCCTAGCAATCATTAGTAGCTTTTTTGCTGGCAAAATCACAGCAAAACAAACACTTCATGGAAGCTTAGCTTTTTGGGCTTTGCAGTGCTACATCACTCTTAAAAGAACCAGCAAAAAGCATCAGGCTGGGGATATAGCCCTGTGTCATGTGGGGGGCCTAGTACCTGCCCAGAGGAATTATCTGCAAGTGTAAACTTATTTTCCAAAATGAGTTCTTTGTATGCCTAGCCTTAGACTTTACATGTGATGGTGACTCTCAATTGAATCACACCGAGTCAAATGATTAGAGTTTTCTGATACTAGATCCTAGGGTCAAGTAAAGTCTTGTAAAAGCTAGTGGCGCTCAGTTCTGACAATAGGCTTGTAACCACATGAAGGACTTTACGAAAAAAAAAAACCTTGTATCAAGACACAATTAATGTGCTATAACCTGCTCATCTAAGAAGAGAGCAGGAAGCTTGTTACACATAAAAAACCCATGAAACCATTCCTACAGCCAACTCATATCTCTGACCTCCAAATTGCAGGGTTTGCCATCCTTGGTGGCCTGATGTCACTGTCTTGAAATCTGCTGTCCCCTACATTTTCTGTCATTTGGTTGCCTCAGGTGAGAGGAGGAAATCTACTCTTATTCCATGTTTGCAGTAGAAGCAGATATTTCCCACCCCAGGGTCTTTAAAATACAATCTCTTGACTCAGACAAAACAAATTGCAATGTTTGGGGGAAAGGTACTTGGAATTGTATTTATTTATGTTTACTAGCGTTTCATTTATATAGGACGCAGTCCACATCATTTGAGTACAGTGTTGTGAATTTTGTCCAGTGCATACAGTCCTATGACTATCTCATCTGCATAGCGCAATTCTGCAGTTTTCCCCAGATTCCCTCGGCCCCTTTGCAGTCAGCCTGCACCTGCTCAGCCCTTGCTCCAGGTGATCACTGACCCCCCTTCTTACGAGATTGCCTGTTCCAGAATGTCAGGTGAGCGGACTCAGGTTTGTACACTTCCATAGCTGCTTTTGCTCAGGAGAATGCTGACTCAAAGGTCAGGCCTGTACTTTTACTGTGCTAACCCATTATAGAGCTGTATCATCATTTGTTTCTCAGTTCCCCCAGCAAAGGGGCTGCTGGGAAGTGACCCCGGTGATTCTGATGTGCCATCTGTTGAGAATCACGCAGTTGGACAACCTGCTCAGGCCCCTAATTCAGGTTGTTAGGTTTCTTCCTTTGCTATCCCCACCCCATTCACATCTTATCAAATCCTATTATCCAAGAAGCTGCCATGGTATTAACAATAACTCAGGATCTACTGTTTTCCAGTGAACTCAGACTCACCTTTTTAGAGTCAGACTATCTGAAACGTTCATATGTCCACACTAGACACCAGTTGCTCATTCGTTCCCACTTATCAAAACACATACTTTCACACCCAAGTTCTAATAAATTCCTCTTGGATTTCTGAGATAACAAGTCGATAGATAATTAATGTTAATACTTAAATGGATAAAGAAAATTAACTCTTTGATGGTATATAAGTTAGAATTTTCCAGAGAAAGAAGTAATCGATAGTATGTATATGATTCCTGTCATATATACATACACATATACACAGTACATACATACATACACACACTCACTCACTCACATATACATGCATACACACACTCACGTTTATATAGTGGTAGTTACTGATTAATAAAAATCATGGGGGCGGAGAAGTCTTTACAAGCTGAAGAAGCAGAGGAACTGATAGGGGAACTGTAGCCTGAGTCTAAAGGTTTGCAAATGGTGGTAATGGGTGGCCCTTGGTGTTCTAGCCTCGGTCTGAACCAGGAACCCTACAAGGGCAGGGGCAGCCAGAGGTGGCCTTAGCTCCAGCAGACAGCAAGTTTTCTCTCCTTTGCTTTTTTTCTCTGTTCAGGCTCAAATGAATTGGGTGATGCCTGTTCACATGGGCACACAAGCCATGGTATATTTACACAGTGTAATCTCATGCTAACCACTGAAAAACCTCAGAAACATAATGTTGAGCAAACAGCATAGTTTTCAGAAACACAGATATAGCTTGGCACCCTCTACCACAAGGTATACCATTACACTGCATATCACTGAGGTGGAAAATAGCAAGAATTAAATTCTGACAAAAGTTTTCTATCATTAATAATTGTGCACTCGGCTAGAAGTATTTTTAAAATCATATATCACGCATGTATAAAATAGGAAAATATAAATCAGAGAATGCTTCAAGGTCTTCCACATTTAAAGCCTGACTTCTCAGAGACCTTTTCTGGTGCCTGTGGTTCCCACAGAACAGATCCTGCCTCCAATACTCTACTCCTGCTGTAATCTCACCTTCAAAGGAGCCACAAACGAGGGGAAAGTCCTTGACACTGGACTTTTAACCTACTTCGCAGGCAGCTATAGATGACCCACTTTGGTCCCTCCTTCTGAACCATTACTTTTTTTTTTTTAATTTGCTTCTTGACACTCATTATGCGGACATTTGACTTCTGAGTATAAGATGAGTCCTCTGTCATTGCCACAATGTCCCCATGCCCCTGAGACCCATTCTATAGTTTTGTCCCTGGTTCTTGTGGTATTGGAACATGTACAGGCAGTGACACCAGGGCAACCTGATTGACAGCTGTTGCAAAATGTTATCAATTATGAGAGCAACTGGATTTCAGTGGTACAAAAATGTGAAAAACCAATGTGCCTAATATTAACACATGGTCATTTTTTTTCATAGATTAATAACCTGTAGAGGGCTGGGGGTGTAGCTCAGGGGTAGAACATTTGCCTAGTATGAACACAAGGCCAGGGAATTGATACCCAGCACCAACGGAAAATAAGGTGTGTAAAAATGTGTACCACTGCACACTGATGTGCCAAATGCCAAATGGGACGGCCATGTGGAGATGGAGGTGTATGATGGGAAGCTGATATGTGGTGGAGCTGTAGGTGAACTGTAGATTCAGAGTTCTTGTTTTTTTTTAAGGGGGGGGAAGTGCTGTGGGACAATGGTTTGTACTCTGTCAATTGTATTTTAAAAAACTCTGATTGGCCAGTAGCCAGGTAGGAAGTATAGGCGGTGGGGTGACTAGGCAGGAAGTAGAGGTGGGGCAACGAGAATTCTGGGAAGAAGTTCTAGTCTGCAGACATGATCCAGCCTCAGAGGAAGCAAGATGTGACTGCCTCACCGAATAAGGTATCGAGCCACATGGCTAACATAGAAAAGAATAATGGGCTAATATAAGTTATAAGAATTAATAAAAGTCTGAGCTACTAGGCCAATCAGTTTATAACTAATGTAGACCTCTGTGTAATTTCTTTGGGACTAAACGTCTGTGGAACATGGTGGGACAGAAAACCTCAGTCAACAGAACTTCCTAAGTTTAGGAGCAGATGCATGGACAATGGCTTAAGTTATTGTTTCGTACTTTCAATGACAAATATCTCTCAGTATGAAGAGGAAACTGTCACATGGATACAAAGGTTTAAGTCTGCTGTGAACTGGCTATGTGGCTCCGAGCAATCAGTGCAATTTTGCTCTCAGTTCTACACTTCAAAGACGGTAGTAACCTCTGCCTCAGAGGAATTCTTGTGACTTCTTTTGTTAAACTGCAGTGCACTGCACAGCAAGGTCACTGAGAGTGCCAGCTCAAGAAATAAGTAAATGCAAATACAGAGCAAGTTTCAGGACAGCCAGGGCTAACAGAAACCCTATCTGAAAAACAAACAAGCAAGCCAAATAAATAAATAAATAAATAAAATGAGATAAAATAACAAAGAAAACCCAGGTATGTGGGGTGTGTGGTTATTACACTGGCTATTACACAGATGGGTCAGGGCTTTATGTTTTGTTTGCAGTGTGGCTCTGCCATTCTTCTTATCAAGCAATGCTATCTATTTCTCTGTTCTTGAATTTGGGGCTGGACTCAAGACTTGCTTTAATCAATAGAATACGGTAAAGTGACAACATGATAGTTCCAGAGCCTAGACCATTAGTACAATGATGGAACTAAAGCCTTGCCTAGTAAGTGAAGGACACACATGCCATGACCCCAGGACATACGATCTAGATGCTCACAACTGCATTCTTCACAATACAGCAGAGTGCGTATGAATAAAATAGAACATAAACTACTCACTGTGGTGTGAAGAAGTCCTTATCCTGTTGGAGATGAGCAGCCACATGAAGAAGCAAGAGCCCCCATCACTGCCAGAACCAAGTGCCAGGCATGAGTGAAGCCATCTTGAACCTTCCATCCCTGCTGACCCTCCAGTTAAATGCTGAAGACCAACAGATGACACCAGCTCACTGGGTGGTACATAAGAGTTGGTGTTGGGAACTGGTGAGTGATGGTCATTGTTCCTAGGCAACCATGTGGTGGGGGGCTAACGCTGCCCCTGAATTCTCCCTGAAGTTGGAAGCCTTGGAGAATCACACTGTGCCTTGATTTTCAGCTTGATGGGAACTTGGGGTCCTTTTAACACGTCTCCAGCCCAAATCACAGGATTCCAATCAGTGCCTTCACTTTGACTGCTATCACCTGGGGAAGTAGGGGATTGAATTTGTCCTGTAATCAGCTAATCACATAATGAGGGGTTGGGTTTGGTTTTCTGAAACTAGCTAGTCTCTGTTGTTGCTGGAGAGAAGATTCTCTTCCAGGGCACACTTAGGAACCTTTAGACTGTTTATGTGCATCTAGAGCTGGTCAATCTTATCACCCATTCAGCTCACTTTCCCCATTTGTTACCTTGGGAAAAGATGATAAAAAGAACCAGCCGGAACTTTTTTCCTCCATTAACTGTTCAAATATTTTCTACACAGAGTCACCACATCCCTTGATCCTTAAAAGAGGAGAGTCGCGAGCAGGAAATGAATTTATCTTGCCGAGTTCTTTAAGGACTTTACCCCGTGGATTTTCAGTGTATTCCACGCTACCAGAGTACTCTTTAGTGATCATCGATTTGGGTAGTGGAACCAGGTCCAGACACAGCCAAGTCCACTAGAGAAATTCATTCTTACAATTCTGCTTCTCCAGAACTGCTCTTGGTACCACAGCTTGCATTAGTCTGGGTTTTCCAGAGGAGCAGAACCAATGGAATGAATATCTACATATATAATTTTAGGTTAGTTTCTTACACTTGTATATATATAAGCCAAGAACCCAGTTACTTCGTCCCTGAGGCCTGCTGCCTCTGAAGTGGGAGTGGTTGCATAGTAGCTGTCTCTCACCCGGGAGGCCATCTACCTAGCAGTTCCAAAGAGCACATGGCTGCGTGCCTTAGAGTCTTAACTGGGCCCTGGAAACCTGGAAGCTTCCGGTCCTCAGTCCACAGTGGAAGCCCGGAAATCCTGGTTCTGAGGGCAGAAAAGAAATCCACAGCAGTGACGGGGCAAATCAACTTGCAAGGAGAGGGAAGGCCAATGGAACAAAAGGCGAATAACCTTCCCTCTGCCAGACCCTTTGGATGTGGGCTGCTCGCAGAAGGTGCTGCCCACTTTTGGGGTGAGTCCTCCTGTATCAATTAAGTAATCAGGATGATTTCTCAGGTGAGGCTCTCGGGTGGTTTGGATTTGTAGCAAGTTGACATTAGAATTAGCCTTCACAGGGAGAGGATGGGAGATTAACGGTGGTGTCTTCCACCTGCTCCACGGAAATTTCACAGCCATTGGCCAGGACCATAGAGAATACAGTCTGAGTTACCATGGATCTGAGGCAACTCTTGTTGGTTCTATGTTCTTAGGGCTTAACTATTTAACTTGGCCTTGTTAATACCCTCTGTGCCTACATAGGAGAGGAGGGGATTGCCCAACATTTGTATCCTGGGAAACGGGGATATTTGGCTTCATTATTCCTTGAAGCCCTGGAGAGGTCACATCCTACTGGGCACCAGGAAAAGCGTCTTATCAAGAGGCATTTGAAACAGGCTTTGAACAACGCAAAGGGCATTGGCAGGCTGAAAAGAGAAGGTCGGCTTGCAAAGTCAGACAGGGGTCCTTCCCTCCATGTTTTATAACGGTCACTCAAGCAAGTGCTTACTGTTTGAGTCTGGCTTAAAAAATTATAAAGGTGGGACTCAGTTGCTGTGGAAGACTCTACCGCATTCCATTCAAAGGCCGAAGAGCACATTACAAAGTCGCTCCTGTCCCAGCTAGGACTATGAATGCATCCATGGCCCATGTTTGCACCACTCAACTAGTATTATTCTAGAGCTACTGGACACCAGACCCCAGCCTGTACCGTCACGTGATTGTGTGACACTGTTCACTGAAGTACAGCATCATCACTGGGCACCTGTGGGTACCTGGGCTGTGGTTCCAGGTGAAGGGAGGGCCCCTATTGGGGTGTATAGCAACATTTCTGGGCTGGGTAAGTAGCACTTCTGCCAGGCTAATTAGTCAATATTGTGAATTGTCTTTAATCTCCAACCCTTCACTGCCGCTCATATAAAAACCTAGTGGAACCACTGTGTGTGCAAAGCCACTCGAAAAGCAAGCCTATCATTATTGTCATTGTGTTTAGCAACAGAGCCCTTTACCATGACACTTGGGGACGCACACCCAAGATTTCCAAAAGTTCATAGGTGGTTCTATTAAATGAGTATAGAGTGGCTTGCCTGGGGACCGAGTGAGCAACTTTCTTGTGGCCCAGTGCGAGCCTTCCTGCCACTTGTACATTCTGTACTGACTGCCACTACCTCAAAAGTAAACAAGAAGCAGATATTTTGCGTGGTCTGAAAGACTCTTGAGACGTGGCTGATTTTAGCAGACAATATGTATTTTTTTTAAAAAAAATATTATGAATCGACTGAAGAGGAGAAAATACGTTTTGTATTAGGTAAGCAGACGTCAGATAGACACTAATGAGACAGCAGCGCTGAGCTGAAGTGTGCCTCCTGGGTTTGGAGGGCACCTTTTCGCGGGCATCATGAGCGCAGAATAAAGCCCGACTCTTAGATGAAAGCATCTTTAAAAGGATGACTTTATAAACATTTGCAAATGTGAAATCTCGCTGAAGCTCGAGGGCCTCACTGTCTCCCTCTAGTGGTCGAGCTGTGTTTCATCCGGTTGAGTTTTGGTCTGGGGACTCTGGAGCCCTCTTCTGGAGGGCAGCAGAAAGCTTCTGCGGTTCTGAGCTTGGAGACCTTTGCAAGGAGGCCTGCCTGACTGCAAAGCCCAAGCAGACAACCTGGGCCTGCAAGAGCCACTGCCAAACACGGAATCACCTCTACGATCGTTTGTGAATATTTTTCTCCTTCAGAGACTCCTAAAAGCAGAATAAAACCAAGTTTTGTTTGTTCTTCCAAGGTGGTTGAATTCTGTGTCTTTGTTTGGGCTGTCAGACTGAACTGACAACCAGGGAGTCTGCTATACACCTTAATAGGTGCCCTTTCCTTCACCTGGAACCACAGCCCAGGTACCCACAGGTGCCTGGTGATGACGTGTACTTCAGTGAATAGTGCTGTTCAATCATGCGACTGTATAGCCTGGGGACTGGTATCTAGTATCTCCAGAGCAATCAGTCTAAATCTAGATTGATCAAAACCCTCTGTTTATATGTTACAGTTGTGTAGCCTGGTCTTCTTGTGGAACGCCTAACAGTGGGAGCGAGGGGTTGCCTCTGACTCTTTTGCCAGGCTTTGGAACCTTTTACCTTATTCTGGGTTGGTTTCCTTGTCCAGCCTTAACATGACGGTTTGTACCTAGTCTTACTGCAACTTGATATGCCATAAGGGGGCCTGCCCTTTTCTGAATAGAAGTGGAGGAGGAATGGATGGGCAGGCAGAGGAGAGATGTGNNGTGTGTGGGGGGGGAGTAGGGAAGAGAGGTGGAAGGGTTGGGATGTAAAATAATAATAATAATAATAATAATAATAATATAATGTAAAAAAACATCTGACTTCTACTGAGTGGTGAAAAACCCTATCTCTGACCAACCCCTTCCCCCCCACCACCAAAAAAAAAGGAAATCATACTTGTTTATTTGGTTGTGGTGGTGCAGACCTTTAATCTCAGCACTCAGGAAGCAGAGGCAGGTGGATCTCTGTGAATTTGAGGTCAGTCTGATCTAAAGAGTGAGTTCCAGGACAGTCAGGGCAACACAGAGAAACCCTATCCCAAAAAAACTATAAGTATAAAAGAAAGAAAGAAAGAGAGAGAGAGAGAGAGAGAGAGAGANGTGTGTGGGGGGGGAGTAGGGAAGAGAGGTGGAAGGGTTGGGATGTAAAATAATAATAATAATAATAATAATAATAATATAATGTAAAAAAACATCTGACTTCTACTGAGTGGTGAAAAACCCTATCTCTGACCAACCCCTTCCCCCCCACCACCAAAAAAAAAGGAAATCATACTTGTTTATTTGGTTGTGGTGGTGCAGACCTTTAATCTCAGCACTCAGGAAGCAGAGGCAGGTGGATCTCTGTGAATTTGAGGTCAGTCTGATCTAAAGAGTGAGTTCCAGGACAGTCAGGGCAACACAGAGAAACCCTATCCCAAAAAAACTATAAGTATAAAAGAAAGAAAGAAAGAGAGAGAGAGAGAGAGAGAGAGAGAGAGAAAAGAAAGAGAAGAAAAAGAACTGCCTCCCATTCTTACATAAAACCATTAAGTTCAGAGAGGCAGCCGTGGTCTGAGTGCGGCTCTCTCGTTTCCTACACAGCTAAAAGGCTGCATGTAAGCTGCCTGCAGCCTGTAAGGATTTAAGTCCTCATTCCTATCTGGACTTCTCCTTGTACCTCACAGGCCTGCTGATTTGCTTGTCTCTAAAACCTTCCTCAGGCCTGCCTGCATTCTAAACCGCTGCAGATTAAGAAATGAAGTACCACGGCTTGTGAGCATCCTGCCTTATGCAGCAGACTAAACTTATCCCAGCCGAGTGTCTCAATGATTCTCTTGGTAGCACACACGGCCTCTCTTCTCAGCACATGCATGCCCTTTAGTGACTGTGTGCTCCATGCCAGCTAGGTAAGAAACAACACTCATTAAAATTATTAAGGACCTTGTTTCCTATGCAAACAGGCCGAAATTAAATGCAGTGTAAACAGTAAAGAAAAAATGCAATCTTTCATCAACCAACAAACCCATTTTCATTGTCTTGCTTTGGAGACACCTTGTAAACTTTAGTTTCGCATTCCTCCTGTGCAGCGCTAAAGCAGTGGTGTTTTGGAGATGCCCAATCCACAAATCGCCAGCTACTGCCATATGTTATCATTTGTTTTCAGACAAGGTCTTACGAAGTTGTCCAGTCTGGCCTCAAACTCACAATCCTCCTGCCTCAGCCTGCCGAATGCTGGGATTATAACATATACTATCACGCCTAGGCCTCAGCTGGCCTTTCAATATTCAGCCGTTAGCTCTGCCACCTGTCCACCCACACCTTATAGACAAGTGCTTTACAAAGCCATCATCAGCACTGTACAAAACAATACCAGGGAGCGGTGGCGTGTTTGCCTAGCAAGCTCGTGACTCTGGATTCCATCCCCATCACGGCCCCAGACAGACAAACATACAACATGCTCTCGCTGTCTGGAACCGGGTGGCCCATCCCTTCCCTCCTGCATGCCTGAGCTACGCATTTCTTTAGGGAACCTCGAAGCCCAATGCAGTTTGGCCAACTCATTAAAAAAAAATATTGTTCTGTTATTTCAAAGGTTATAAAACAATCACACCATCTCTCCATCCAAACTCTCCCTATACCACCTCCTTACATTCTTTCAAATTCATGGCCTCCTTTTTCATTAATTGTTAATATGTGCATATATGTATAGGCATATCTATTCCTAAATATGACCTGTTTGTCTATTTTCAGGGTTGACATTCTGATTCATCAGTTTTTCCACTGTGATCCCTCACTCCAGAGGATAATCTCAAAGCCTCGCATGTGGAAGGTGAATGGCTTTGATGGATTTTCTGAGATGCAAACCTTAAATCCAAAATACAAGGCCAGGTGAGTCATTAAGGAAATGCTTCCCGAAGGCCCTGCCTCGGGAATGGGAGGAGGATGGAGAGGAGGGGAGGAGGCAAGGAATGGCATGGTGTTGGGGGACAGCTAGAGTCTCCCTCTCACTAGATGGGACCTCTGGGCAGAAACTGCACTTAGCGAGTGTCTCTTAAGTCTAAGAAAATGCCATGTCAGAGGTCTCCTCCCACACCCGGAGTTAGGCATTGGTAGAAAAGGTCAGTGTGTATGTGTTGAGGGGGACTCTTAGCTCTTCAACTTTCTAAATGGATCAGATCTACTCAGAAACCTTGTTCAAAGCTCTGAGAAAGGAAAAGCTGGGCAAAGTCAGGAGCAAGGAATTCAGAAGCTGGGAGTGGATGCAGGACCAAGGTATCTAGGAAGTATGCCAACATCTTCCACCAGAATTCTCATGAGATATAAGGAAAACAAATCGACAAAATGAGTAAAGGCTCCCAAATTCCTTTCAATTAAAAACTCTTGTTGTAACATATAAGGTGTCTTCTTTTTTCATTTTATATTTACACATAGTTGCATCCATACTACATAGTGTTCACATACTAAATTTTGGTAAAGAAACATTGCTCAACTAGAAAGCTAAACTCTCTGCATTCAGGACACTGGGTGCATTTGTCAGTGTTCTCCAGAGAAAAAGAACCAGTCAGGTGATGGCAATAGGTAGATGTACTGATAGATGGATACATACACACACATGCATGCATACATGCAGGCATGTACACATACATGCATTCAAGAGTTGGTATGGGAACTGGTAAACATAAATGAAGTCAAGAAGCCCTATTGTGTGCTGTTTGCAAACTGGGGAAACAGGAATGCTGCCAATATAGAAATAATTTAATCTAATGTCAAGGACCTGAGGACCTACCTGGGAGTCACTGTTGTAAGAAGCCCAAGAACTTGGAGTTCTGATGTCCAGGGGCAAAAGAAAATGTTTGGCCTCACCCCAAAAGAAAGAGAAGCTTCGCTCTTTCTCTGTTTAAGTGTTATTTGCCCCTCAGCTGTTTGGATGTGCTGCCTCAGATTGCCAAGCCTGGACCTGCCCTCCTCAGCCTGCTGATGCAAGTGTTAATTGCTTCCCAAAACATCCTCACACAGACACACCCAGAACTAATGCTTTATTGGCTATCCAAAGCAGTGGAACTCTGTCTTCTGGGCATGACGGGACCAGTGCTGGACTGAAATCAGTAGCTGTTCTTACACACATGACACTTTAAGGAGATTGGGACTATCAACAGTCCCTTGTAGCCAGGATGGTGAACCCTGCCTGAAAGCCCAGCACTTGGGAGCAAAGGCATGGGGGTCAGGAATTCAGGGTCACCTTCAATTGCAAAGTGAAACCCTGAATCACACAAAAATCAAACAACCAAAAATGATAACAACAAAAAACCTCAGAGCCAAACACAATTCCCTCAAGTGGCTGTAAGGAGTCATTGTCTCAGCCACTTGCTCCTTTCTC
>LOEQ01006976.1:71543-84728 GCA_001685075.1 Bramus lutescens | reverse complement strand
TCAGCTGTTGCCTAGCCTGTGACCCCAGCCCATAGGATGGAGCTTTTCACATTCATGGTGGGTCTTCCCTTCTCAGTTTACACCTCTCTGCAAACACTCCCCTAAACTTGCACAGAAGAGTGTCTCCTAGGTGAGTCCAAATCCAGCCAAGTTGCAACAAAGATTAACTACCAGGAGAAAGCATGGGAGTATGGATTAAAACCCTCAAATCTGAAGCAAGATGGTGCCTGTGTCCTGTGCCCTCAAGAACAGATGCCCTATTTACCTACCATAACTGAAATATCCGTGCTTATTTTAGTCAATATGTGTTAAACTATTTAGTAGAAAGTCTATACATTTTCTGGATTGAAATGGCTGTGTTCAGAAGATACTAAACTATTTCTTCTTAAGTCACTGATGAAGGATCCTAATAAGGATAGAACCATAGTAGAAGTGTGTGTATCTGAGGGATGCATGCAAATGTCTCCAGTGTTGTCTGATTTAAAAGATTGGGGATGCTAAAGAAGACACTCAACAAGTTCCTTGAGCTTGGTCCTCAAAATAGCAGTTCTGGATGATGGTGTAGACCTTTAAGATGGTGGTGGAGGCTCAAGCCTTTAATCCCAGCACTCATGAGAGGCAGAGGCAGGCAAATCTCTGTGAGTTTGAAGTCAGCCTGGTCTACAAAGTGACTTCCAGGCCAGCCAGGACTACACAGAGAAACCCTGTCTTGAAAAACAAAACAAAACAACAACAATAACCAATACAGGACTCAATAAGAAGTCCTTGGAATTGGAGAGTGTGACTTCAAAAATGATTATTTTTTGTGGAAACCTGGTTAGTTCTCCTGGGAGTATTTTTGTTTGTTTGTTTTTTTGTTATATATTTTTTAAAAGGTCCTGGTTCATACAGTTTGTTACCAAAATCTTGTGTGTCTTCAAACTACCTTGGAAATGAGTAAGAAAAAAAAAGGTAGGTCCCAAGCCTCAGCCGTCTTCCTAGAAGCGGAGGGTAGTACATGATCAATGGACTGAATCTCAGCACATGATGGACCAGAAGGAAGCCCAGGACACTTTTGCCTGCCATGTTTGAATCTGGAAGGTTCCAATGTCCTTTTCATTGCGGACAGGTGCACATTGATTCAAAGGATTAAGAAAGTGGCCAGAGCCTTGACTCACCCTCCAACAGAAGCAGGAATAGAAGCCCTGACGACAAACTTACATGTGTTTGCAGTTGAGAATGCACAGCTAATTCAGTCCGTCAGTACTGCTGAGCGCTAACTATTCAGGGCAGGTATGCTGGTACTCAGGGGAATTACTGATTTTTATTGTAAAACATAACCCCAAAACAAACAGACAAGTCTATCTAGCCTATCAGCCTATGTTATGCCTTGATCTGCATTAGGGATGGTGCTACGGGGCAATAGGGGTGAGGGGATAAAGGCAGGTTAGGTGGAATTTTATCCTGAGAATGTGACAATGTCTGTGGCAGAAACAATAGGTGGCGTTAGTCCACTCAGACCGTATCACAATACACCAAATGGCTAGCTTATAAACATTAGAACTGTAGTTCTGATATCCTCACTTTATGAGCCAAGGAGGCAGCAGATTTGGTATTCAGTGAGGGCCTGCTTCCATGTTCATAGACAATGCCTCTTAGCTTCCTTCCTAAGAGAGGAGGGACATAGTGCTCTGGGGACTCATTTATAGAGCTATCAAGTGCTTTATAAGGCCCTGTTATCAAATCAGTTCCCAATGGCTCCACCTTCTTACGATCATTATATTTGTAAGTGGAATTTCAGGGTATGCATTAGGAAGGACACAAGCATTCAGACCACAGCAATGGTCTAGTAGTACATTAGAACCATTCCCTGTTAAAATTTTAAGATGTTAGTAACTTTATAGAAAGAAATTTCATACATATTCAGGAATATTAAAAATTGAAGAAGAGGGCTGGAGAGATGGTTCGGTTCAGAGGTTAAGAGCACTGGCAGCTCTTCCCAGAGGTCCTGAGTTTAATTTCCAGCAACCACATGGTGGCTCACAACTATCTATAATGAGATCAGTGCCCTCTTCTGGTGTGCAGGCATACATGCAGGCAGAACACTGTAAACATAAATAAATAAATCTTTTCTAAAAAGTGAAGAAGAAAGCCACTAACATTTGAATCTATTTCACCTTTGACTCTGCCCACGGGTAAAGTCCCTGGCCTTGACCTTGGGGAGTGTTTCTCATTGTTAGCGATGCAACTACTATCAAGAACTCTCTTGGCCGTGTGCCCAGACTCAAGTCACTGTGTTAAACAGGAAGGTCCAAAGACCAACTTCCTTAGGGTAGGCTCAGACCTTTGTTCCTTTCTACCCATCATTCCCCAGCACCCTGGTCTACTTAATGTCTTCAGAAAGGAGCCACCCTCCTCCCAGGTATAGCTGTCACCTAGTAGGCTGGAGCTCCCTGTAATCAGGGCTCTGCACAAATACTATGACTGGGATAGGAACTCACTGGAGGGAGGAGTTACAATTTCAGGTACATTATCTGACTGTATCTAGTGTCTTCTTAACCACCTTCTATGACCACTGCTCAGATAGCATGTGATGTGGGATTCACAGCCCCTCTGTGTGCTGTAAATATGTTTTATTACCATTGGTTAATAAAGAATCTGCCTTTGTCTATGGAAGGGCATAATATAGCTAGGTGGGAAAGGCAAACTGAATACAGGGCGAAAGAAGGTGGAGTCAGGGAGATGCAAGCAGCCACTGGAGAAGAGAAGCAAGATATAAAGTAACAAGCCTCAAGCCTTGTGGTAAAATATAAACTAATAGAAATGGGTTAATTTAAGTTGTAAGAACTAGTTAGTAATAAGCCTGAGCTAATAGACCAGACAGTATGTGATTAATATTAAGCCTCTGAGTGGTTATTTTAAAAGCAACCGTGGGACCAGGCGGGATGAGAAACCTCCAGTTACAAGCATGTCTCATGATGAGAGGAAAACATGGCGGACAAAGAGCTGTGTTGCTGAGTATCTACAAGAATCACTTTAGTTCTGACATGATCACCCTTCTCCCTTCACCAGCCAGCATTTACAGTAAGCTGTACTGACATCCTCATGGAGGAACTCTCAGGTTTCAATTCCTCCCTTGGGTTGCCTGGGAAATGTGTCAGAAAGATAAACCATTTCTCCTAGGCCAACGATCACAGCCTCTCTGAGGGGAGGGCCTGGGCAACAGCATCTGCTCAAAGCTTCTCTGATTGTGCAGTCTGAGTCAGGACCACGCTCTCCAGGCCGTCCTGATGCTACTCTCTAGATCTCTAGAAAAGGAAGCGGCACAGAGGAGAACCAATAGAAAGTGCTGCAACCATCTTCCCGCAAAGCCTTAGTGGAAGGAGACACCTCCAGAGCTGTACTAACAGGTTTTGACTTCGCCCAGACCTTTCAAAACACGGGGTTTTCTCCAAACCTGGGGTGTGCTGCTTTTAGACACAACATTGAAAACCTTTATCTATGCATTCATCCTCTATTACTGCTTCCCATCTTCTCTCACCCTCTAAATCGTCCATCTACTTTCTGACCCAAATGCTGAGGATTTGACCTGACCGCCATCATGGCAGGAACCCGTCCCTTCATGACGTCAGAGAATCTTGTTTGAAAACTGGTGTTAAGTAGGGCGAGTAGAGAGAAGAGTGGGGAAGGTCATATAAGGAGAGAACAGGAGACTAAGAAGCCTAACCATGGAGGAATGAAAGGCCTGACCCATTAACTCAAGACTATAAAAGTTCCCACTTCGAGCAAAACATGGTGAGAGTGAATTTGTGCATTAATGTCACCCAATCAAAATAGAATTTGTTGCCATCTTAACATGGAAAGTGAGTTATTATTAAACTATAATACATCTGCAGTCCCTTTGGGTGGACTATGTGGTACTAGCTTAGTAAGGTATCTTGGGCTAGACAAGTCCCCTCAGAGTCCTGAATTTGAATGTCAGGCTGAAACGATGACCTAATGTTCACCCTTGAGATGGGAGGAAACTGGGTTCCAAGAGAGCGAAAGAGCTGGAGATCCTATTACTAACCAAGAGCAAAGACAGAGGTGGTACCAAGGACCACGACTGAAACTCTAAAGGGACTGAAAGCTGCAGCAATCGGATGGTTAAAACCTGCCATCTGCACCGCAGAACAGCATGGACTATCAAGAGAAACTGGGGAAATTGCTCATAGTTCAGTGACAGAGTGCATGTCCATCATGCAGAAGGTCTTAGGTTCAATTCTGGGGGTGGTGGTAGGGAAGAAGTTCCTGGAAGCACATTCCTACCTTCTTCATGAGCTGACTGGGGTTTGGGCATCTTGGATCCCTCTCCTGAGCTTGACCACTACTCTGACTTCCTTTTCCCAATGAATTCTTTCTGGTCCCTGACACAGGACTGAGGGTCCAGCCCCTTCCACAGCAGGGTCTCCTTGCTTACCTCCCCCATCCTCTCTGCCACCGTCCCTTGGAACAAGATCTTGCTTTTTCTCAGATCATATTTTCCTCAAATAACTTCCTGTCACATAAAGCATGCGATACAAGCAATCATTTACTTTTTGATTCTTTTCTGCAGTCTGCTTTCTAACTTTGCACTCTTGGGGACAAACCCCATCCTTGTCATCCTTTACTTCCTAGACCCTTGCGGCCACAGTTTCGTGGACAAGAAAGGAAAATGACAAAAGCTGTTTCCTCGTCTTTGTTGGCACTGATGTTTTTCTCTCAGAGGGAACAGCCTTGTCCCACTGTGTCTATAAAAGCGTGATCACACAGAGAGCACTCATTCTAAACCCAAGGTTCTTCCTGTTGCTTGTGGCAAATGCGAGGACTTGAAGAATCTAAAATGAAGAGTGATTTGGAAGCCATGTTGATTTGGTACTAGTGAGTTAATTCGGGAAGCCTCTAAAATGCAGGTAGGGGCAAGGATGACTCTAGAGTCCAATTGCCTTGGTTTGTTTTCCTCTGCTGCGATAAACAGCGTCACCAAAAGCAACTCTAGTAGGAGTTCAATTCATCTTATGCCTGACACACTCCACCAAGAAATCAGCACCGGGACTCAAAGCAAGAACCCAGAGGCAGGAACTGAAGCGTAAGCCACGGGGGAGCTTATTCTGTGCCTTGCTCAGTTTGCTCTTTTATACAACCCAGCCCCACATGCCCAGTACTACCCACACTGGGCTGGGTCCTCCCACATCAATCATTAATCAAGAAGATGCACCACAGCCTTGCCTGTCGGCCACACTGATGGAGGCATTCTCTCAACTGAGGTCCCTTTCCGCAGGCGGCTCTAGCTTCCTTATATTTTAGTTGACAAAACCATCCTAATATGAACAGCTGAAAATGGCAGCCCAAATGCACTCAAATCGCTGAGGTTTACCTCAGAGGTCTGAAGCTTGAAAACTCTGTAAACAGTGATAATTCAATAGTGAGATATTGAAAGTACCCAGAATCCATCTCTCTCATGGCTATCTAACTGCTCACTCAGTAGTATGAGCTTGTCTCCTTGTCTAACCATGGCTGGCCTGGCCTGCCTTCATCAGGGCACCACCCTCAGCTCTGCCTNCAGGTCTTGAGAAAAGGAAGATTTTTTTTTTCTTGTCTTTCTTCAACATGTGGCCACTAGAGCTGCAGTTTCCAGGCAGGGATGCCTGGCATATCCTTCTGTGGGAATCACACATCACCCAAAACACGTGCAATTCCTAAAACAAAGGCGGGCATTTTTAGAGAGCTTCCTTCAGAGCGGACACTTGATGTTTTCCCCCAGAAGACATTATAGCTTTCTTTAATATTCAATGTGAATCCTTGAACCCCTTCTGAAATCTCAGAGGGGCCTTATGAAAAATGCCTTCCTTAATGGTTTGCCTACCAGAAAGCTAATCCCTAAGCAAGTTACTTGTCCATCTGAGTTAATCACTAAAAACACCTGGCTGTACTTCCTAACTGTGTTGCCAAGTACTGTGAGGACAGAGGTTTAGATATAGGCCAACTTGCACAAGGTCCATTTTGTGTTCCTAGAACAAAATACTGATTGCTGTTTTTTTTTTATTTTTTATTTATTTATTTTTTAACAAAGAAAAGAGTTTTAGTTGGCTGAGAATCTGGTGGCTGGAATGTCAACAGTGTGGTCCAGGCTCCCTACTGTGTCATAAAATGCAAGACAGCACTGCTTGGTGAGGCAGAAACCAAGAGATGGGGGAGGGGCTGCTTCATTCCTTTATAGCACCCTGTTCTGGTGGGAACCACTCAGGCCCTGCTTGACAGGCGTCATTGTTCAAGTCTGGCATGAATTCTTGTAAAGCTGTCACTCTCTCCACCTAATCACCACTCCCTAGACCCCACCCCTAAAGATCCACTCTCTCTCTCAGCACCTTTACACCGGGGACTAGCTTCCAACATAGGAATCTTTGGAGAACAAACTGTATCGAAACCACAGCACTTGGTAAGATGTGGAAGATCTATCTATTAGCAATTGAAAATATAGAGTAAAAGGGTTTAGATATAAACAGGAAGTACTGCAGGTCTGATAGGTTTAGCACTTTTTTATCCAAGACCTTTGCACATGCGTGTGCATGTGCATGAGTGTGTGTGTCTTGGGCTGGGGATCAAATTCATGGCCTCATATCTGCAAGGCAAGTGCCCTAGCAGGGTCTACAGCTGTAGCCTTCTGATTTAGCAGTTTTCAACTGTAATCTTAGGGATTTGCCTCTACTATAAAACAGAGAGAAAAATCAGCAGGTGATGGTGGCGTAAGTCTTTAATTCCAGCACTTGGGAGGCAGAGGCAGAAGGATCTCTGTTGAGTTCAAGACCAGCCTACTCTACAGAGTGACTTCTGGGCTACACAGAGAAACCCTGTCTCAAAAAACCAGAAGAAGGAAGAGGAGGAAACATCTGCTCCTGATATCTGGTCTATGAATGCATATGTATGCACACCCGAACACACACACACACACACACACACACACACACACACACACTAGAGGGAAAACTTCAGACTTGTTTGGGCTTTTTATTTTTCTCTCGTCTTTGTTGTCTGCCATATTGGTGAAATAGAATTTTTTAATATTTTTTGAGACAGAGTTTTGTTGTCCTGGAACTCCCTCTGTAGAACAGGGTGGCCTTGATTTCACAGAGATCTGTCTGCTTCTGCCTCCCAAGAGCTGGGATTAAAGGAGTGTACCACCACTGTCCACCTTTATGGAATTCTTTCTGTTTTAGAATAAGCATGAAAAACTTTCATTTTCTAAATCTTATCAGCCTCAAGACATGATTGCCTTTCATCTCTTTCCTCTTCATTCCCATTGACTTGAGGGCTCGAGTTAGAAAAACTCTAAGTACCATTGAGGTGTTGAAATTCTGTTCCTGGTTATTGATTGGATTTTCCTTTTTTACCAAAAAATCTCCCTCAAAGGGTTGCTTCATGGCAATGTGCCCACACTTTCACAGCCCAGACTAGTATTTCCTATATTCCTTCTTTAGAAGAATATTCCTGCCCTGTATACACAACCAGAGACAGCCTGTTTTATGGTGGCTCATATGGACACAGACTATAGAAGTAAACAATTATTAGTAACCCTGTCATCAACCTATTAGAGAATTTCAGGCTCCACTCCACACCCACCTCTCACCCCACTCCTCAGGGAATCTTAACTCCTTGGGTTGTAAACCCTGAATTGTTTATTTAAAGGGAGAGATGTGATTTTGTATTTGTGAAGGCTGTGGGAGTTTTGTGTGAATGATGATTTTGTCAATGACCATATGGAACTGCTTTCTAGAAAGGGGAATTTTTCTTCAAGTTTTTGTCCTTGGGAAAGTGTCCTATGCTGTGGAATGAACTTTGTACACTCTAAATATGTATTATTGCTCTCACTGTTAATAAAAAGCTGATTGGCCAATAGCAGGGCAAAAAGAGATTGGGCGGGACACCCCGATACAGAGAGAATACTGGAGAGAGAAAGGGCAGAGTCAGAGGAGTCCCCAGCAGAGACAGAGAAAAACTGGTACTGAGAAAAGGTACCAAGTTATGTGCAAAAGCATAGATAAGAAATATGGGTTAGTTTAAGTGTAAGAGTTAGCAGTAAACAGCCTGAGCTATTGGCCAAGCATTTACAATTAATATAAGTCTCAGTGTGCTTATCTGGGAGTGGGTGGTCAGGACAGGAAAACTTCTACCTATAGTCATATGCTATTTTGTTAAACCCAGAAATTCTATTACCCTGTTTCCCTGTCATGGTGATATTCCTGAGTTTTCTGGCTTAAGTATATTCAGAGGCCAGGTAGTGGTGGTGGCAGCAAATGCTGCCTTGATCTCCAAGTTCAAGGCCAGCCTAGTCTACAGCGTGAGTTCCAAAATAGCAAGGGCTACACAGAGAAACCTTGTCTTGAAAAATAAAAATTGAAAAAATTTGCAGAGGTATTAACTACACAGAAATGATCTTGACAAGTCACATTTAATCTTTAATTATCACACTAAGGGCTACAATTTGCCTGAACCTACAGCATCTCTTTATCTAAATCAGCTGAATGAAGTAAAATCCAGCAATGGTTCATGTATGTCATTATCAATCATAGAGACAACTGAGCTACACTTCTCAGTCCTTCTTAATATCTCTTCTGTGAGGAAGAAATGGCTAGTTCATGAAGCAATCATCCCCACCCCCCACCCTATGTGTGCTCCATAAGATTGTGGCTCGCCGAACGCAAGCATCACAATCACCTGGTGAACTGTTGAAATACAGCTTGCTGGACTTTGAGTTCTGTCTCAGCTCCATGCTTCAGTGGATCTGGGGTGGGACTGTTTCAAACTTGAAGTGTGTGTGTGTGTGTGTGTGTGTGTGTGTATAAATGTGATACCTGAAAATAGAAGAGGAGGGAGGGAGAGCAGGAGAGCTAGAAGGATGGTGGGAAATACATGAGTGTGGCAAAATGTAGCTAATTGGTGAGTCAAGGCAGGGATGGGGGAGTTTCTTATTTTAATTTTCATTATTATTGCTATTGTTGTTATTTTGTGTGTGTGTGTATGTGTGTGTTTGCCACGGTGTTGCTTTTAGCCAGTAAACCATCTCCTTGTCTCAAAAGAGTTCTTTATTCTTGACGGGACATCTTTTTGTTTGCTTGCTTCAAATCATTTAAGAATAAAAAAGTTATACTGTGGAACTAACATTCACATCCATAAGGGAGGAAGTTCAGAAGGAGAAAGGAGCATCCATATGAATGAAGTCTCCCTGAGTCCCTGTCTTGGGTTTGAGTTGTGCCTGGTACTTGACAGCCCGCTACATCCTTTCTTGGCTTGATACTGCTACAAGGCTCGCAGCATCCGCACACTGACTTGGACTGCTGGAAGAGATGCTTAGATCACAGGCCTTGGGTAGTCCTCAGGGTGATTCCAGCTTTGGTCATTTACCAGCTCTGCAAGGACAGGATTCATTTAACCCAGGGCTGCTGCGCTGTGCTCCATATGGGTCCATTTTCAAAGAGCACAAAGTGACTGATGTTCGTGATAGTTCCACAGGACCATGGCTCTGATGTAACCTCTGTGAACCTTGGTTTCTATCTCTGTGGAGTAGGGAGAATAACTGGACCTGGAGACTTATAGGGACTACAGTTTTCTAGTTTCTAGTAAATGCTCAAGATAATGTTGGCAGGATTGAGAGTTATAGTTTAGTGCTGGCAACCATGGGATCTTTAAAAGGTTAATGATCTGCACAGTCCCTCCAGCTCCAGAGCCGTGGTGGCCTGGCTATTCAGAGGTACAGGCTTTCTTTAATTATTGCTGCACACCTTACAGGAAACTCACACATTTGAAGGGGGCCACATGAGGGACAATTGTTTTGTGATTAACAAGGTCCAGACCTCGCTGATAGGTGTCTGCATGCTTCATTCCCCAATACAGAATGCTGGGAACCTTTAAGAAATAAACATTTATCCATAATAATTATCTCCCTGGGGAGCAATAGATTATTGTTGGAAAAGCTGCACTAGGCAGCAAATCCAATGAGCCAGATGGAAATACAGTTAGAGAAGCAAGGGGCAAATAGACAGGAGAGTGAGGTTCAGACTGGGGGCATGGAGGCGTTGCTCTGAACCCCATCTCATAGGTGATAGTATTTGATTTCTTCAAACACACAAATGACCACCAAAGGCATGGCAGGCTGGAGAAGCAGGAGCCTTCTGAGTTCCAACCACAGCTCTGAGCATCTCCCAGGCCCTTAGCCCAGTGGTCTACGTCCTCATGTATAAAATGAGATGGCTGGGTGACATCAGGGCCTTCTGAATATGCACATCTTGGAATCCTTTTTTAAATCGGCTTTATGAAAATATTTAGTTCAATATCTAATAAATGAGAGGTATCAATTTGTCTCTTGTCTCTGTTGCTCCCAAGAGGAATCAGAAGAAACCCAGGGCTCCATAGGCCAACTGGAAACCATTGAGCTGAGCACTGCCTTCCAGGTCCAAAACTTAACCCCTGGCTTTGATCTACTTCCTCAAAGGAATGACCATGTCCCAAAAAATCCTATCCTCCACAAAAAATCCTCCCAGGCTCTTTTATCTTCTAACAGCTCTGCATCGAAGCCATTATTAAGCTAACTTTGTTCATGGGCAACGGCAAATTATTTGCCCAAGGTTTTTAAGGGAGACAGGATGAAGGTCCAGTTTAAAAGAAGCAAATCTTGCCTCTGGTACCCAGTCTGAAATAAAAGATGACTTTCAACATTTCTCCAGCTGTGAGCACTGTACCCCATGCTGATCTCAGCTGATGCAGTGTGAGCACTGCACCCAATGATGATCTCAGCTGATGCCCAGTGTGAGCACTGTACCCCATGATGATCTCAGTTGATGCACAGTGTGAGCACTGCACCCCATGCTGATCTCAGTTGATGAACACTGTGAGCACTGCACCTCATGCTGATCTCAGCTGATGCACAGGGTGAGCACTGCACCCCATGCTGATCTCAGCTGATGCAGTGTGAGTGCTGTGAGCACTGCACCTCATGCTGATCTCATCTGATGCACAGGGTGAGCACTGCACCCCACGCTGATCTCAGCTGATGCAGTGTGAGCCCTGTGAGCACTGCACCTCATACTGATCTCAGCTGATGCACAGGGTGAGCACTGCACCCCATGCTGATCTCAGCTGATGTAGTGTGAGCCCTGTGAGCACTGCACCCCATGCTGATCTCAGCTGATGCAGTGTGAGCCCTGTGAGCACTGCACCCCATGCTGATCTCAGCTGATGCACAGGGTGAGCACTGCACCCCATGCTGATCTTAGCTGAAGCAGAGTTGTTGCTCTTTGTTTTTTGAGGCAGTTTAATCTTAACTTTCTATATAGTTTTGTTTCCAAGAATCGCGTACAATAAAACAGCTGTCAAAAAAATGTAACACAATTTCATTTATTAGCTATAGAGAAGTTGCTGGAAAGCTTGGAGAGAAAGCAGATGGAATATATATATTTCTGTTCCTGTGAATCTGAAGGACTTTCCTATGAGAAATTATAGATCGTTATTTTCCTTGTTGTACCTTTATTCAGACATATGGCACAAGGCAGAGAACAAGAATTGTAGGTTTCCATGGCAATTGCTGGAAAACCCGGGCCTCCGCGCAGAGACGGCTGGTGCAGCACTTAGGTCAATGGTGATATTGGAGGGGCTCTTGGGAACGCAGCAACTCCTCCTGATTGCAAGCCAATCAAATGTCTCCTCTGGAGCCCTGTGGTCACAAAGGCAAGCTCCTGGTTGTTGGAGAAAGAGGCAGATGTGTCAGAGACAGCCAAGAATGTTGAGTGGATACGCGGATAATACAGAAACTTTAGGGACACCCACATATGTGTCATTACTACAGCTTCTGCTTTAAACAGCAGCCATCCAGTTAAGTATGGCAAGAATTAAATCCTTAGAGACTGAGTTAGTTATCGGCCTCTTTATCTGTATACCATAGAAAAGGCATCAGAGCCTTGTGCTAAGATATGGGCTCTGAACCAGACTGCCTCTGTTCAAATCCCAATACTGCCAGTTATTTTAGTGGGGTGACCGAGGAAGCTAGCTGGCTTTGTCTTTTCTTAGTTTCCTCATCTATAGCAATGGCAATAATAAAGGCATTTAGCTCACAAGGCTGTTAAGAGGGCAATATAACTTAACACACACTGAAATCTGGTCTGGTGGAGCGCAATGCCTGCTCTACGCTCTACGCGCTACAGTATGGTTCGCGAGTTGGGCAAGGGGCTGGAGATTGAAACACACAGATACACACAGACAGCCAAGAATGCGCCAAGAATGCTCCTTTATTGTGCTCCAGGACAGCTTACGTAGGGTCTCCTTAACTAATGGCCACACCCTAACTCTCAGCTTAAGCCCACCAGAAACCACTCCCCTGCCATCAGGAACTCCTGAGGGTTTCGTACTCAGAGCAGCTGCAAAACAAGTTGTTTGCTCAGAGCAGCTGCAAGCATAGGAAAAGAAGCTGTTTACTCCACCAGCAGGCAGAGCGTCACAGGAAATTCAGGGTCTGGGAGGCCACAGTCCCTAGCACCTGTGATCCCAGCTACTTAGGAGGCTAAGACAGGAGGATCCCATGTTCAAGGTCATCCTTGTGTGCAATTCCCAGTACCCTGCCACATAACCACAATCACAACAAAGCCAAAACAACCACACAAACCCAGTTTGGAAAGCACTTGAAACAGGGTCTGGGTTCAATATCTACTAACAATTAGCATAAAAGCCCTCAATATAGCTCTCTTCACTAAAGTTCAAAAGACAGTATTGACCCGAGGTAGAGAAGGCCAGAGGGGTATTATTGCCCGTCTGCTCTATGAACTTCTGGAAACACAAGGACTGGTATATTCTAGGAAGACACTGTATAAGGTAAGATGTAAGTAGAGCGAACCCCTGGGCCCAAAGCCAAGGCTTCTCAGAACTCACAATGTGAGCAGCTTGCTGTACTATGGCCTTACCACAGATCAGGGCAACGGAACCAAGCAGATAGGGACAGAAACTTCTGAAATCAAGAGCCAACATAGACCTTTGCTATTTTATTTATTTTTAAAAGAAAAAAAACTATCTTTTTTTCCTTATACATAGCAATCCAAGTCCCCACTCCCTCCCTGTAGTGTAAGGGAAGCAGGCCTGTTTTTCGTCCCACCCAGCTCCCGCATGGCTAGCTTAGCCCCGGAAATAACAACATACAAATTGTAT
>LOEQ01006976.1:48727-59221 GCA_001685075.1 Bramus lutescens | reverse complement strand
CTTGCTTTAACCCATATCTAGTAATCTGTGTATCACCACGGGGTCATGGCTTACAGGGAAGATTCTAAACCATGTCCATCTCGGGCTGGAGCTTCATGGCTTCTGCCTGACTCTGCTTTCTTCCTCCGAGAATTCTGTCTTCTCCACCTACCTATGTTCTGACCTATCAGTTTTCTTTATTAATTAACCAATGAAAGCAACAGATAGATAGAAGACCCTCCTACATCAATAGACTATCTAACAAAATCTTCTATACCTGTTATGAAACATCTCTCTTTGAGTTTCTGGTCAGGGACATCCAAGAGACTCTCAAAGCCACATGACGAAGGCTATTGTTGTCCTTGATTATCTCCAAGGACTTGAAGGTAAAACCCTGTTGCTGAAGACAACACACACTTTAGATATAGAACTTGGAGGAATCTGGCTGGAACTGACCTGGAAGCCTTCTTAATGGCTTGCCTCTCATTGTATTTGAAGGCAATATGCAGGCTACTAGGGTGGAAAGCATTCACCAGTCCTACCTAACTGGAAAGCTTGTGACCTACAATGACCTGTGTGGCAAGGTATCTCCAAACATGCAATAGTGGCATTTGTATCTTGGGGATAACGCTCTCAATTGGACTCAAGGCCCACTCAATAGCAAGGACTTCATGCCTGATTATGGTCAACCTAGCCCACTACCTGTAGCTGGTGAGGTCATGGGTCCTAGAAAAGACCACTTTAAGTTAGGAAAGACCACTTTCCTAAACTTGCATAATCTCTAAGTGCACTATAAAAACATCTTTATACTCAGAGAAAAGTGTAGCTCCCACTCCTCACCAATGAAGCTTCTTTCTACTGTAGATGGAGCCTACTACTGTAGCTGGCAAGAATGCAGTGAATGACTGCCTGTGGGATGCCCAGCCTCAGTTGCTTCATCTAGAGCACAACCTGTACAATTAAAACTCTAAAAATAATGGAAAGGAGGGTAGAAACATTGTAAGAGCCACAGGACCAGGATGCCTGCTGTGAGACAGAGACTTTTTAAATGACAGGGAAGGTATACACATGAAATCGCAACAATAGGGACTACTGAACAAGACCAGCACAATAACAAAACTAGTTGATCTGTCATTGTGGATGGAGGAAATTTCACAAAGTCCCACGTCTAGATGAAGCTGCTGGTTGCAGAGATGCAGAGAGAAAGAATGACAAGTCTTCTCCAGGGGCGAGTCCCCTGATAGGTTATGCAGTCTGAAGTAGCCCTAAGCAATATACATAAAGGCAATGCTAAAGGGACTCAGCAGGTTGTGTATGTGTGTACATGTATGTATATATGTATGCATGTATGTATGTATATGATAAAATCTCTACCAAAGCCAACCCTGTGAGGAAAGAATTTATTTGGCTTACATTTCCTTGTCACAGTCTACCACTGAATGAAGTTGGGGGAAGAGCTCAAGGCAAGAACTGGGAGGCCAGGACTGGTGGAGAAGCCATGGAGGAATACTGACTGTTGGCTTGCTCTCTATATCTTGTTCATCCTGCTTTCTTACACAACCCAGGATGACCTGGCCAGGAGCAGCACTGTTGAGTGGGCTTGGCCCTCTCATATACCAATCACTAATCAAGAAAATGCCCCCACAGACTTGCCAATAGAGCCCAATATGCTGTAGGCAATTCTTTAAAGTTTCTTCTTCCCATAGAACTGTATTGTGTCACACCAACAAAACACTAACTAGTGTGTGTGTGTGTGTGTGTAACAATAGAAAAGACAAGGTCATGAATTTAGGAGGGAGTTAGGGTCCTGTAGGAGGAGTTGGAGGTGGAGAAGAAGTAGTGTAAATAGTAATACATACAATACCTGTGTCTAAATTCTCAATAAGTAATAAATAAACTAATTTTTTTTAAAAAGCCCAAAAGAAGCAAGCAAAGAGAGTTTCTGGAGTAAAAGACATCTCTAAGGGCTCAGTCACGAGCCAGTATAGAGTATGCAGAATACCATAAAGAGCCCAGATTGGTGACTTGGGACAGGCCTCAGAGGCAGTCAGAGACCATCCTGGAAGGCCTTCCGTGACCAATGACTGATACGTAGTTTGACTTCTAGATTTAAGGAAGGTGGTTACATAGTTAATCAATCCTTCTGTGGAGATGATGATCAGAAGGTGAGCTAGGACATGACTGTCCTTGTCCAATAGTGACATACCAGTGATTTGAGCCAAAATGGTAGTGTGTAATGGAGAGGAAGGAAGGGATTTAGAAATTACCTATCAGAAAGGAATGTAAGGGTCAATTAACAAAATACAGAGACAGAAAATGTTACATGCAAAAGAAGCCAGGAAGAATTAGAAGAACTTCGTAGGTTATGGATTATATAATTGGGAAGTTGACTGTGTCTTTTCCTGGTGTAGGAAATCCAGGAGGAGGAGCAAGTTTTGAATAATACTAGAGAGAGGGTGTGGTAAACCCCAAATCTTACCACGATGAATAACAACACCCAGCCTCCCTGGTAAGGATGCTAACCAGGTAAACTGAACATGGTTTTTCTAGTCTCTGCCAATAATGTTTTAAGCCCATGGTTGGCCACACTTAGCAAAACAAAAGACAAGGTTAGTGAGGTGTTTAACAATATATTCATGGGGCCTATGGTGGAGACTGTTTTCCATGTCCTACCTTTGATTTTACTTGTGATGGGCTTTCCAGGTAGACATATTAAGTAGGCAGTTGAAGATCTGGCATTGGAACTGATAGAGTGATAGATACAGATTTATACAGATGATGTACAGATTGAGACAGAAGTGAATGTAGAGATATAAGATTTGGGAGCTATAATGCGTATTCATATGACAGAAGGTATCCAATAATATGGAAGGTGGGAAGAACCCACGGACCAGGAAGGTCTTTATACACTTGTGACTTGAACACAGCAGCTCTGAAGATTGTATCCCCATCAGTAACCTCCACCAACAGAAAGAAGCAAGGGACTTATCTGCCCCTACCAACATTCACTTTATTTTAACTGATCAAGATTGATCACATGATTGAGCTCAAACCAATCATGGCAGGAGCAAAATGACCATGACTGACTTAAACTGGTTAATATCCTCACCTCACTGAGGCTGGCATAGGGTTACTCCTATAACCACCGTCACCATTGCCGCCACCAACACCACCATCATCACTATCGTCATCATCTTCACCATGTCCACCATTATCACTTAGCAGCTTGTTAGAGATGAAGAACGTTAAGTCCTTCTACCCCAGCCCTGCTAACGCAGAGTCTGCATGCTCTTAAGATTCTCCAGGTGAGTCACATGACAAGTCCTGAGTCTGAGAAACACTAGCGTAGATGGCAGTGGTGCCCATACTGTTTGCCATGCTATCATATTATCCAGTTCTTTGTTTCTCCCTCACTTGCTCATCTGTCATTAAACCCAGAATGTTTCCAATGAAAACAATGAAATATTTCCTTAATCTGCTCCATGAATGCATCCCCTTTTCATTTTCTGGAGAAGAGAAAGAACAGGGCTTTAGAAAAGCTCACCTATCTTCCCGTTTGAACCAGATGAAGCTATTACTATTGGTCTTTCTCGTCTTCCCATTTCTGTAAGATGTGAAATTACACCCTGGGTTGGCATTGCTGTTTGCCTGCCTGGATGCATTTGTGTTCTTTAAAGACATAGGGAGAATTTGGAATGCTTGCTTAGTTGATGCATGTTTTAATTTTTCTTTTCTTTCTTTCTTTAATTTTTTTTGTGTAGTGCCCTTTACTGAGTCTACAGGATTGCAGATTTTAATCAAAGCTTCTACACTGTGGTCTGGAGTCTCTCTTCCCCATGTCCCAAGAAATATTACTTATTTGGACAGGGTTTCCTTTAGTGAGTTCTGTCTAGTATTGAGATGTCAAGACTTTTAAAAAGACACAAAGGACCTAGACTTTTGTTTTCAAGAAATAACTAATCTGGTTAAAGAATTGTGGAACCAAGCCTAAGAGGAAGCAATAAATGAATTCACGTGCCAAGGCTAAAGAAAGGGAGAATAAAAAAGTCACCAACATGCAGAATTGGATGATATTTCATCAGTGCTTCATCCGAGCATCTCTCCACAGTAAATAAGTTCTCATAACCTGATAAAGAGAAAAGGATTAATGCTGCGTCTTCCTTGGCTTTCTATCTATCCCCTTCATTTATTTTATTCATGTGTTTTTAATGACTATCTGACGAGCATCAAGCAATCAATCCCTGCTGACAGCCTTATTATTTTACTTTAATGGGCATGAGAACATATTCTTCTAAAAAACATAAATGTGTTAAAATGGAAATATGAGTTTGCCGGAGACACTACACTTGACTTAATTTTGGTAAAACTGTAACCATCTCAATGAGATACTCTCTCCTTCCATGGCACAGGACCTCAGTGGTCTGTCCCCAGATTATAGTCCATCGGTGCCCTTGCCTGCCTGCCTCCGTCCTGTTGTCCTGATCATGTTTGCCTTAAATGTGCCAAACAATTCACAAAGCTCCCTTAAGCAGGTTCCCATCTCTCCTTCATTGATGTGAAATGCCTCAGGAATGTAAGCTCATCCATAAGACTCTATAGCTGGCCCATTAACATTATCCACCTTTACCTTTGACACAGTGGTTCTCACCCTTCCTACACTATGACCCTTTAACACGGTTCCTTGTGTTGTGGTGACCTTCCCAACTATAACATTACTTTTGTTGCTATTTCATAACTGTAATTTTGTTACTGTTATGAACGGTTTTATTTTAAGATTTATTTGTTTATACAGTGTTCTGCTTGCCAGAAGAGGGCACCAGATCTCCTTACAGTTGGTTGTGAGCCACCATGTGGTTGCTGGGAATTGAACTCAGGACCTCTGGAAGAGCAGTCAGCGCTCTTAACCTCTGAGCCATCTCTCCAGCCCTGTGAATTGTAATGTAAACATTTTTTTGGAGATAGAGGTTTGTCAAAGGGTTCATGACCCACAGGTTGAGAACCACTACTCTAATGGGAGGCTAACACTGTGGATTAATGAGTGCACCATCTTCTTTGCATTCAGGACGGTTGTTTGTATGCCTCATCCAAAGACAAAGCTCCCGTCTCATCCTCTGTGGGTACTTGGTACCTGTTTACAGGCCTGGTGAATAGAGTTAGCATGCTCACCAAATATTTATGGCTACTCAGGTTGTCTGGGCCCTTATTTGATTTACTCTTCTTGGTTCCTTAGGGTTGGTTGGGAATATACTGTCAATTGTTGTCAATGGAGTTACAACAAAGTGACTTGGGACACCTCTGGGCCAAAGTGTTAATTAGCAGCCCAGGACCCTTGAGGTTTATGTTTTCTCCTGTGGCTGCCACTGTTTAGCCGCTAATCAGCTGAGTTCTAAAGTGGCAATAATGTCAGCATACAGCAGAGCCCCAGTAGAACCCTGTGAGCACTGTAACTGAGCAAGAAATGAACTTTCAGCATTTACACTTCCTGACGCCCAAGATCGTTGGCTATGAAGCAAGGCCTGTTGTGTTCTGGTCGATAACTCAAAAATGGGATGAGTTCTGCATACATACTCTGAGCCTTTATTTTAGAAACCCACAAGCAGCAATGAATAATTGTACCATTCATGGTAAATTTGCTAAGCAAAATGGCTAACATGGGATGGGAGATGGAGAGTGTTGCCTGAGAGATAGTCATTGATCCTCTCAGGACTCAGCATCCTTCAGGCTTAGTGGGAGTTTAAAATGCCTAGCCACAAAAGGGTTGTGTGAATCAGAAACAGCAAGTGGGGATGCTCAGCATACAGTGATACTCAGTAAACTAGAGGGACTGCGTTAGGTGTATTTTTCATAACGAATCACATGAAACTAAGAAATCTAGAAACTATTTAAACCAGGGCATTCACTGCTCTCCTTCCTATAGATCAGCATCAGTTTGACCTCTCTGTCTTTCTTTTATTCACCTTTCAAAAACACATCAATCTGAGTTTTTTTTTAAATAAACACTAAACATAGAGATGAAAATTTATGTTTAAATCCCCTTTTCTCATCTTAGAAAAAGAAATATTTATAAAAAATTATTGAGTTTTCTCCTGTACTAAACATCAATGACTCACATTTAAAAAACAGATGGATTGAGTAAAGAAAAGAGAGAAATAGCCATCATCTTGCTTCTCAGTGATTTTAGATGGGAAGTGGGGACCCTCTGCTTCTGCTGCACTCAATTTATTTATAAGACAAAACAAGTAGTTCCTGGGTTTCATGGTTTCCCACCTTTATTATTTTATTATTACTATTATCATTTATTCCTTATAATATTCCTCCATAAGATCAGCATTTTCTTAATTACTGATTGATGGGGGAGGGTTGAGCTCATTGTGGGTGGTGCCATTGCTGGGCTGGTGGTTCTGGGTTTATAAGAAAGCAGGCCGAGCAAGCAAGCCATGGGAACCAAGTCAGTAAGCAGCACCCCTCCATGACCTCTGCGTCAGTTCCTGCCCTGTTGGAGCCCCTGTTCTGGCTTCCTTCCATGATGGACAGTGTGATAGAGTGTAAGCGTCATCAACCCTTTTCTCCCCATGTTACTTTTTAGTCATGGTGTTTCACCACAGCAACAGATACCTGAACTAAGACACTAATTCTTCCTCCCATTGAATAAGGAAGGATTTAGGACAGGCTAAGGCAGAAAACGGAGTAACTGGCCGAGAAGAACACGGTCATATGATGTATCACAACTGTTTCTGTTTGATTCTCCTCCCTTACATTTTGGCTGCTTTTATGGAAGCATTATTCTTAGTTAAAATAGGAAAGTTGAAATTTTCCTTTTTATTATTAACATCCTAGAAACAAACACTAATCCTTGAAACATGACGTTTCTTCTAGAGAAATTCACAAGATATATAAAGTGTTTCTGAGGGATGTGTTGCTCAGTTTCAGGTGTATGAAGATATGGAAGATGATGAGTTGGCCTGTATTTATGTGAGAGACATTTGCTTGCAGCCAGGAGCTTGCTCAAGCTGTGAGCTTGCCTTGACAGTAACTATAAGCTCTTGCAGGATTGTTAGCCTGAACTTTTAGAGACCTTCATTTAAATGTATTGGGATGAATAGCTCACTGCACTTGAGTAAAGGTTGGGAACCATGAAGGAAAATATTAAGGAATTCTCTCCTTTCAGATAACTCTAGTTTGTGTGTCAAGCTGCCGTCAAACTAGCCAGCACAATCAGATTGACAAGAGACATTTATAAAACTCCAATAGCCCAGATCTCAAGGTTCTTCAAAGCTGACATTTCCTCTTTTCTTCACCATCTCATTCTTTGGTACAGAAGAGATAAAATGACTAAGTATATGGACCCCAAAATGATGCATTACTAAGATTACTAAGGTTCATTCAAAATATATAATTACTAGAAATAATGTTTTCAAAAACCACATTGTTTTGGTGATAAAAATAAAGGAGAGGGGAGGAGAGAACACAAAGGATTGGGATGGTTGAGATGGAGGAAGAACAGAGAAGGAAAGAAAGGAAAGAGATATCTTGATAGAAGGAGCCATTCTAGAGCTAGCAAGAAACCTAGCAGTAGTGAAATTTCCAGGAATCCACAAGGATGACCCCAGGTAAGACCCTGAGAAATAGTGGAGAGGGTGCCTGAACTGCCCTTCCCCTGTAATCAGATTGATGACTACTTTAATTGTCATCATCGAACTAATGGAAGTAGATACAGAGCTCCACAGCAAAAGCAATGGGCTGAGCTCCCAGAGTCCAGTCAAAGAGAAGGAGAAACTATAATACGAGAAAAGGGATCAAGACCATGATGGGACTATCCATGGAAACAGCTGACTTGAGCTAGTGGGAGCGCATTGACTCTGGACTAACAGTGGGGGAAACTGCATAGGACCAAATTAGGCCCTCTGAATGTGGGTGACAGTTGTGTGGCTTGAGCACTCTTTGGGGCCACTGGCAGAGGGACCAGGATTTATCCCTAGGGCGTGAATTGGCTTTTTGGAGCCCATTCTCTATGAAGAGATACCTTGCTCAGCCTAGGTATAGGGGGGAGGGTCTTGGTTCTGCCTCAAAGTGATGTGCCAGACTTCATTGACTCCCCATGGGAAGCTTTACCATTTCTGAGGAGTGGATGGTGGGGAGGGGGAGTAGGAGAAGGGGAGGGAGTGGGAATTGGGAATGGTATGTAAAATGAGAAAAGATTGTCTTTAAAGTTTTCTAAAAAGGAAATAAAAAATAGCCAAACAAAATATAAAGACAGTATGTCACAGTCTTGGCTCTGTAAACAATGTCCATTCGTATCCTGGTGCCCTGGTGGGGGGAATGGGGCATCTAATCGACAGCCTGAGCACGCGTGTCTGCTCCCCGCCCCTGGTCCCTGACCACCCTCATTCTCCAATTACAGTGAAATAGCAAAAATGATATCTACAACTTTGTGTAGATAGAGTTTGACAGACCAATAAAGAAAACCCAAAGGAAGGCTGCAGCAAAAATCAGTTTAAACATGTATGTACTGGAGGGGCTTCAAGCTAGGGGTTATCAGAGTCCAGTGCATGTAGGGCTTAGTCAGTGATTATCTGGCCTATAAACTGGAAGATCACATTGCAAGCTCCTAGGCCAATCAAGGTCCTCTCAGGTCTGTCTTATGCTGTAGTTCTGAAGGAGTTCTGTTTGCTCCCACGCTAAAGCCCTAACATTTGCTTGAAACAGAGAAACAGGAGTGTCCCTCAGAAGGGTCTTCTGAACAGAGATGCCATTCAAACAGAACAACACTCTTGTACCTAAGCTAGAGGTGGGGTGAGCAAAAAAGTGGGGAGAAGGCAAGAATCAGGGGCTTCTTCTGATATCAAAGGTTCCCAGACCTCTTACTCTGGGAAGCAGAAGCTCCTGTACCAAGGCAGTCCACTGCAGACTTGACAGTCCTACCCTGTGTCCCAGAAACTGGCTTGTCCGTCCCAATCTTCATCCCCCGGAGGGCTAAATCAGCTGTTTGGTAGAAGTGCAACAATGCAGAAGAAACACTCAGAATTCGAGATCATTGAAGACACTATTGCATAAAATCGGTGCATATGCAAATAGACACATGAATATTAAATTAAGCAGCAAGGATGCGGGCCACCAAGCTCTTCCGAAAGATGGAGAGAAAAGCGAATTTCTGAAAGCTTACTATCTCTCTCAGAGTTTGCAAGGGAGGGGACGTTTAGAAACAAAACAGAGACGACCTCTCCCGTGCCGCAGACAATATAAACTCTCATTATAAGCCTTTTCTTGTATACTTTGATCCATTTCCATCTAAGAAACTTTTGCCTTCAGATTATCCTTTTCGGCAGTAGCATTATTCACAACCAGGACAATTTTGGTTCCCAGAAGATGCGTATGTAGTGCTGTTGAGAGGTGGTGTTGATTGCCATGGAAACGGGCCAGGGTCCCTACTAAACCTGGTGCAAAGCACAGGAGAGTTCCACCTAAGGTATCCCCTTGGGGTACCTCCTCCCGCTTCCTCTAGGCACCCCTCCAACTTTAGTTAACTTCCTTGCTTTGGGGTTCAAAATTATGTCGCCTGTTCTTTGTGACTGAGACACTCAGACATCTCGATACTGATGCTTGGTGCCTTTTGGGAAATAGTCGTAGTTCACAATCTGAGCACAATTGAGGGAGGCTCTTTGCCGCTGAGCTCTCGTTGCTTCTGAAAGCTTCCTCTGTGCTAGGTTACATGCATTTTTAAACAAATAAGTCAATAAATTGTAAATTCATAGTTATTTAAGTTTCAATCTTAGGTGATTCATATTTTTCCCAATTCTTTGATTTTTATTTCTATTTCCATTCTCTTATGCTAGAAATTTTGGTCTGTTTTCATTATATGCACACTATATGTAATATATAAAAATTTAAATTAAAATTTTATGAACAATACTATGAGATGCATTTTAGAATTATTTGTAGGTTTTGTTTTATAGTAGAATCTCTCCCACTAAGTGGAAATCCTTATTTTATGTTTTCTTTTTGTGCATATGTGATATCTTTTTATTATTTTATTTTATTACTTAAAGAAATACCAACCCAAATTCCCACTTCCTCCCCTCCTCCCACTGCCCTCCCATTCCCTCCACACACCCTCCCCCATCCCCCTCCAATCCTAGGAGAGGGCAAAGCACCCTGCCCTATGGAGAGTCCAAGGCCTTCCCCACTACATTCAGGTTGATCAAGGTATACATCCAAAGAGAATAGGATCCCAATAAGCCAGTACATGCAGTAGAGATAAATCCCAGTGCCATTGTCATTGGCCCCAACTGTCAACCACATTCAGAGGGACTAGTTTTATCCCATGCTCGTTCACTCCCAGTCTATTTGGAGTTGGTGAGCTCCCATTAGCTCAGACACATTGTCTCAGCGGGTGAACCCATCATGGTCTTGACTCTTTGCTCATATTCTCCCTCCTTCCACTCTTCAACTGTGATGTGGGAGGGTCATCTGTCTATGTGTTACTTTCATTGGTTAATAAAGAGACTGCCTTGGCCT
>LOEQ01006976.1:22876-42272 GCA_001685075.1 Bramus lutescens | reverse complement strand
GATCAGGGGACTATTTCCGGGTCAGGGGGCTGTCTCTGGGCTGGGGGTGGGTGTTGGTTCTGGAACAGAGGGCTGCTTCTGGATCAGGCAAAGACAGCAGCAGGTGTCACTGCTGAAGTAGTTTTTAAGGAGAAAGAGAGAAGTCTGTGCTAGGGTGAGTCGGTAAGTCCTGATTGGCCCTGTTAGCCAGTATAGCTAAGTAATGAATTTTGATTGTTGTTTTGTTTGATGTTTTGGTAGCTGGACGAGTTTTAGTGGCATAAGGTAATGGCCAAATAAGGAACTAGACCTTGGTGGCTAGCTTTAAGAATGTAATCTAACAGTTTAGCAAGGCAGAGGCAAGGGGGCCTTGATGCCCCATCTCTCATCAAACTCCTAAAGTACTCTGTACCCAGACACAGACTTTTCTTTTATACACATTTTCTATGAAAGAACTGGCCCTTCATTCCCCTGGTGTTTTCTGGATTTTGCTGTATTTCACTGAAATTCTTAGGAAAACACCACTACCACTTCTACCACCACCAATACAACCAGACACTGCTCAGGAATGGCANGGAGCCATTCCTGGGATGCCGAAGAGGAAGAAACTTGTCTGGAAAACCATGTCTTTTGTTGGTGCTGAAGGAGGGCAGGGTAGGAAGGCGTTCATTTGCTCATGTGTTCCTGTCACCACAGGGACTGAGCCTGATCTATCACCCTCCCGATTCGAGTTCCTATATTTATACAACCCAAACAAGCCTAGTTCCATGATGGATAGTGCTCATCATGAGTGCTCCCCCTTCCTTACCTGACATTTAGTATTAGCCCCAGGATCCTACTGTCAATCTGAACTTGGGACCTAACCTTTAGTGACAACAGCTCAGTTGGGAACCCTGAGGTTTCTCGTGACTTTGGGGACCATCAGTGATGATGATGATGGCGAGGAAGACCACAGCCCACTGTAACAGGGTGCTGTGGACCAGGTCCTGTGATAAACACAGCACTCACTACTTTGACTTCTTGAGTCCTTATGGGACTGGTTTAGTTCTCTCTTGTTACCTTCAAACATGTCACAAAAATGTAGCAACTTAAAGTAGTGCATATTTATAATACTGTAGCTTGCGTGACTCAGGTTTGGAAGCTGTAACTTCAACGGCTCCTGTTCTCCAGGGTTGCGAAGGCAGAGTGCTGCTTGAATGCCTTCTTCAGAAACAGTTGCAAAAGGAGTTGCTCCTCCCTCTGTATGCTTGCACCGGAGTGTCCTTCTACCTGGTTGATGAGCTAAGGGCCATTAGTGAAGGGTTCGTCAATGCCTGTTGACTAAGAAGGTGCTCTAAGTTCTTTGCCAGATGCTAGTATGGCAACCTCATGTAATCTACTAGCAGGATAGATGATTCCCTTCATTTTAACCTAATCATGGAAAGAGCTATCATCTCTTCCTTATTCTACTCTCTAGAATCAAGTCACTAGGTCCAAGCTCACACTCAAATGGAAGGGATTACTTAGACAGCAGACAGGTGTCATCAGTGACCAGCATAACAACCTGAACACCAACTGCAGAAAGAAGAAGTTAAAGGCTAGACTGCAAAGACAATTCCAGGCATAGAAGATGGACGTAGTTCAAGGTTAGAACTGAAGTTGACATATGTCAGGATCAGTGGGTAGAAGGATGAAGCGCCTGCTCTTGCGTTTGATCTGCAGCGTCTTCCTGTCTCCCCTAGCCCTAACACAAAGGCGGAACTAAGGAAATGGTAGGTACAAGGGAAAGGATATTAGTAGAAATACCATGACGCTGCATAGATAAACACTGTCCCATTGGAAAAGCAGACGAACGGAGAAGTGTAGAAAGCATCCAGGCAAAAGCGACTCAGAAGCCCTGGTGGGAAGAAGTCTTTTGGTCTGAATGTGCCAAGGTATCAATCAACAAAGGTATCAAAGGTAGGAAGTAAGGTGTGAAGCAGATCTAGAATAAGGGGTTTGCAACCAGTCTGACAAGAAGAACAAAGCAAACTTCCGGCAGAGTTCATACGGTAGCTCCGAGAATACTTCGAGGGCAGTGTTACCCAGAGCCAAGGCATAGGGGAGAGGGTGAGGAACATTGTTTGGCAGCATCTGCAAAGATAACTTTTACTTGACATATCTTAGGGGGAAGGGTTCAGATTTTTCAGGGCCTTTAATCTGCTGGTGTGCCATGGGAAGCTGTGTGGGGGACAGAGGGGAAAATGTAGTAGGTGACTTTCCTGACATGAACTTTCCTGGTAGACACGATGGCTACAATGTGCTGCAACCTTGTAGGGAATGCTCTTAGATCCAAGGCCTGCGGATCTTTGTTGAGAGCGGGAAGAGACTTGGGTGAAACATTTATCTTGAACCAGGAATGGTGGCCTGCGCTCAAGTTGTACAGAATAAATGCTAAGTACTTGTCAGCCAGTGTTGATAATGGGATGGGAACATCGGCACCCCAACAATAGGAAGGATTCCAAAGTAGAATTTAAACAACAGTTGTCACCCCATCCTCTCTTACAGCCATCCCCACGTGCCCCCCACATAGTCCCTTCTCCAGAATGTTCCTTTCCTAGAATTTTCTCCTGTCAACAGAAGGATCACTCACTGGCCTGCTCCTGGGGAATTTCCTAATATCAGAGCCCTGGGGCAATGAATGGCAGAGTCACTGAGGTAGCAAGACAAAGACATCCAGAGTCTCAGAGAAATGTCTTCTTAGTACAGAAAGAGAAAATGAAATCAGGAAAGGATTCCATGCCAGCCAACAAAAGCAACGGTTTCTGGAGAGATGTTAACTTGTGCAGCTTTTGGCGGTGAATCCCCTACAGAGAGGGTTTAGAGACCAGTGCCTTCGTAATCCAAAGGTTTAGGGCCTCTCCTCCAGCACCTGGGAGCAGCTGAGCTCCTACCTGAGCACCAGGAGCAAACTGGCTACATGCAACCTCCCCTTCCTGGAGGACACCGTGTGATGTTTCCAGGTTCCCCCTGGAGGATATTACAGTAACTTTCAGTGGTTAATGAATAGCTTCCTGGTGCCTGCTTCACTTAATTGTTCAAAGGCCATTTATTCCTGTGTATAAGACTGTGACCTAGCTAATGAGTGTACTTCCCTGAGAAAGCCTGGAAGCAGAGGAGTGGCAGGGTCAGACGGGCTCTGGAGAAGCAGGGATGCAGAACAGGGCTAGTCCAATCCTCTGTGCCCTCTACCTCCTCGCAGGCTTTCTGATGATCTGCTTGGGGGGCTACTTCCTCTCCAACTCCGTAGTCCACTCTCAGAGGAATCTGATCATGGCCTACGTGCTTCTGCCTATGGGGTTTGTGATCCTCTTGAGTGGAATTTTCTGGGCCACTTACCGCCAAGCAAATGAAAACAAAGAGATGTTCAACCATGTGCTGAGACAGCACCTTGCATCCCAGGACCTGCCCCTGGCCACAATAGACAGGTATGTGCTCAGCGCCGGAGAGCATGAGAAGGGCTGAGATGAGCTACAATGTGGGAAGGAAGTGGAGTGATGTTTAATTGCACAATGGATCCACTTACTATAGGGCCATTTGTGCTGGGTCACAGTGTGGAAGAATAAGGCTGCTACTGGGAAAACCAATGAGGCAAGGGGGAATTTTCTTAAGGTAAGAGCCTCACACCCCTAGTAAAAACTCACATACAGCAAGCATATTAAGGGGCACAACTCTTAGGTTCTTCTTACGTTTTGGGGGTGATTCTAGTAAAAGGCAGATGATGACTAGGTGGTCCCTATAACCTGGTTACTGAGTTATAAAGAAAGTCCCAGACCAAATTCCACCCACAATAAGTGAGCAAGCAGACATCAAGTCAGTCATCAACTCCTGTGACTAAGGGAAGTTCTAGGTGTTCTAGGTCCTTTTCAGTGTTCTGCTCTCACCTTGCCTGAAGGATGCATTCCAAGCAAGATGATAACATGTCCATCAATGCTGGAAAAACAAATAGCTGCATGAACACACACACATTGCAATATTAATTGATCTTAAGAGGGAACAAAATTATTGATACATGTCGTAGGTGACTACACACTGAAAATATTATGCCAAGTGATCCCCATTCATCAGAAAGGGACAACCACTGGACCATTCCACTCACACCAAGTAGCGACCACAGAGAGGAAATAGAACAGTGGTTCCTAGGCCTGGAGTGAGCGTGTAAGGGGAAGTGAAGAGTTGCTATTTGATGACTATGGATTGTAGTTTGGGGAGATACAAAAGTTCAAGAGATTCTTTGCAGAAATATAATATAAGATCATTAAATACCACTAACATCCTTACAAGTAACCCACGCTAAGTTATTTGTATTTTACCAAAACAGAAAAGTCAAGGATTTAGTAACCTTATGGTCAGTTAATTTAGTATCAATCCTCTAATTCTTGTCCAAACACAAGAACACCATTCTTAAGAATCTATAAGTCCTTTTGTGCTCTTCATGCAAGGGTAGGAAGTCCATAAAACGTCTTCGTTATCCCATGCACATTGAATAAGAGTCCTCTCGCCCATGGCTATGCATTGTTGATATCTGTTACACCACTCACACATATTTCCAAGGTTAATTAGACTAACCAGAAAGGGTTTAATAAAAAAATTAAGATATCAGGAGAGATTTAGAAGGTGCTTCTGGAGTGATCGAGAGAGAGAGAGAGAGAGAGAGAGAGGGAGAGAGAGAGAGAGGGAGAGAGAGAGAGAGAGAGAGAGAGAGAGTATCTCACCTCTTCAGTGTGAATATTTCTGCTAATAGTAACTGAGCGCCTTCAGGATGCTCCTGAAATTTACCAACACAGTCATATGTATTCTCTTGTCTGGAGTATTCAAAAGTAAATAATGACCATATTGACACCCCTATCTCACTGCTCCTTCCTGCTGCATCCTGAGATGCTCAGCCCACAGAGTTAAATGGGAAAAAAATCCCTATCTCAAAAATCTGCACTCCAAATAGCAGAGGTATCCAAGTGAATGTCCCTCCGGTGATGGAATTCATGGCAGCTGTCCTCCTGGAGTCTCTCATGTGGTTCCAGGGAAGGACTCACCCTTCTGTCCCCATGACTCAGCCTTAGCTATTCCCAGGGAAGGTCGAGACTTACGTCGTACAGTAGACAGCTCCTTCAGCGATTTGGCATTAGGAAAGGAGCAGTGGCTCCAAATGGCAGACCTTGTGGACCTCGTTCTGTTTTGGTTACTCACCATAAACACTCCGCTGGGCACCGGGTAGATTACACAACTATAAATACACAACTCATGCGTGCTTGCCCTGGCTCTCTTCCGCTCACCCCACCCCCACCTTCATTCATGGCGGAGGAGCCAGAAGCATTTAGTAATTGCTTAGATGGGCAAGATGATGAACAGGTCCATCAACTGGGGTGAATGACCTTAACCACAGGCAGGCCAGCCTAGCAATGCTGCAGCTGAGCGCCTCCCAAAGCTCTAAGCTGAAGCCTCTTGAGGCCTGAGCATGTTTCCTGTGTTTCCTCTGAAACCAGCTGCCCAGGGCTTGACCATGTGTCAGGAGAGAGGGGTAGCATCTCTCGGGTCAGGGACCCACATGTAATTGGTTTCCATCTTTATTTTGTTGCTTGTGAGGGTCAGAGGCCTTGAGAGCAAGGGGGTGGAGTACTAGGTGTGTCAAGGATTGAGTACTGGCTAAAAGAGAGGTTCATGGTCAAAGTCTCCATGTCACCTAGGGACGCGCACTGATAAGGATAGCGCACTGAATGGCTGCTTCCTGGACTCTTTCGGCAAACAAGGAGGAATAGCTTGGCATACCTGTCTGGAACAGGCGGACTGCTATGACTGGAAGGGAATCAATTCCACAGGAAGGGTGTGCAGTTTTTAGAAACTGGCGGTGTCAGAAAAGTACATCTGTTTCAAACTCAGTGTTTCCTAGCAGTTTAGCTTCACACGATGTGAGCTGAGAGAGGCAGACATATGCTTCTTCACCGCAGAGAACTAAATAACACATGCATCTCTGTGGCATTTTCATCTCACAGGCCCGACTTTTATCCCCCGACTTATGAAGAAAGCCTGGATGCTGAGAAACAGGCCTGCCCTGCAGGCAGAGGCCTCCTGGGATTTCCTCCTCCTCTGTATTCAGCAACAAACCTGGACCTTGAAGATGAAGATGACCTGCGACCCGAGGCCCCACCACCCTACCAGGAGTGCGTGGCAGATGCAGTAGTGCCAGCAAAGGCACAGGATGCCGAGGGACCAAGCACAGTGCCAAGGGCAGGCCCTGCTCTCCAGCCCTCTGAACTCACCAGCTGCTGAGGGGGACAGGCCGGCCAGGGACTGGGAAGCAGCTCTGCCGTCCTGCATTAGAACAAGGCCACCATGGGTTCAAGGGACTTGCGTTCAGCCTTGTCAGGGCAATATGGGGTCCTTGAAGGACACAGCCACCAGCAGGAAGTTGGTGTAGAGAATTCCCACTAAGCCCAACCCAGGTGAACCTTAGACTGAAGAGAAGGTAGAAGGCCAGGCTCCCTTCTAACCGTGTGATCTCAACTCAAGCCTGGAGGGCCCTTGCTGTGGGTGGGACTGTGACAGCCATTCACATACTGTGTCAAAAGAGTCTCAAAGGGAAGAGGCCCGGGAGGCCGCATTGGAGTCACCCGCTACCTGAAGGACACCGTAGCTCACACATATCATGGGAGGGGCCCTAGGAACCAAGGAAAGTCATTTTGTATAATTTTATTTTAATTATCTCTGTTTTCTTTCTGTGTGAAAGGGAAGAGACTGCAATATTTGCTTTCAAATGGCTCGAACACAGAGTGTGGAGTTATCTCTTAAAGAGGTTCTCATATAGGCACCTAGGGGTTCTTACAGAATCAAGCTGACTAGATACAATACTAATTCATGATCCAGGGAGTCAAGGGTGATTGATGCCAATACACAACTTATCACAAAGCCCGAGAAGTTTAAAAAATGTTCATAGGCAGTTTTCCAAGATGTCCCCCCCTTTCAAATTCAGAATGTCAGAGATTAAAAACTGTAAGGCCATGTTTCCATTACCAAAGATGCTTTCTGTGTCTCAAGATAGAGAACTAAGACTTCTAGACTTAAAAAACCCAGTGGTCCCTCCTTGACTTTAATTTCTTTGGGGGAGTTTTTAAAATCAGAGAACAGGCTGGGTGTGTGTATTGGGGGGGAATGACAGGACACACAGGCTAGGGCTTTTAAACGTGAATGAGGATATCCATCTCCCGGCCTCATGTTCTTTCTCTACCTAGTAAGGCATCTGGGTCCAGGTTGGTATCTAACAGTTATAACACACCTTTTAAGGGGTAAGTAGACTAGCCCTCCCATGCATGTTATTAGCCCCCACCCCATCTTTAAGAGGTGGATGCTACAACCATTCATGTTTTAGGGATGTGTCAACCGAGGCTTTGAGCATTCAGGAAATGTCTTCAATGAAACAGTGGCCTCAAGAAAGGTGAAGAACCTAAGGTACGTGAGAGGAGTTACTACCTCAGAATTTCTCTTTCCAGGACACAGCTTAGATTCCTTGCTCCATGTCAAAAGTGACCCCTGAGAGAAAGCAGTGTTCCAGGTCACTGCTGTACCATCCACCCTTGAAGAAGCAGCTGAGGTGGCTTTAGGATTATTTGACTTCTTGGTTAAGATATGCCAGACTGTTTCCTGCCTGTGAAATGGGCCCTCAGAGGGCAGTTTTCCTGAATCCTCCAGAGAATAGCCACAATGATGGGTACAGAAGAAGAGCCTTTGGAAACTCACAGGGAACGATGACATCTTTCAAGAAGAATGTCATCAAGGTGGGACTGCGTGTCCATGGTCTCCACTCCTCCTCTGATGCAGAGATAATACATAAGAAGCCAAAAGAGCAAAGCCCTGGTCCACGAAGCACACCTTTGTGAATCTCCACGTTGAGTCCTTGACAATGAGGGAACCACTAGATAGGAAGGCCACTGATGACTGGTGAGCAGGAAGGTGACCATTTATTGACAACACAATTTGTCATTCCTTTCTTGTCATCTCTTTCCATCCCCCTACCAAGCAATTTTCTCTACTGGCCAGAATGACAAGCATTATTGAACTTCTACCCAGATTTGCACACAGAATAGATAGTTTTTCCACTACCAAGGGTCAGATGAACCAGTGTTCAATCTGGTTTGCAAACACTGTGTTTGTCTCCACAAGGCAATAAAGTTTGTTTTCAAAGTCTTTTTGTAATTTATTTTGTGGGTGTGTGTTGCACATGCACGTGTATGTGCCCAAGAGCATGTGTGTGAACACATATGGGGTGGTCGGGCTGTTGTTTCAGAGAGGCTGGCTGGCAAGTGAATTTCCAGGGATCTTTCTGGGGTTCCTGGCACAAGTGAGGATTAAGCTGCTCCTCACACTTTCACAGCAAGCACGCTAACCCCTGAGCCACCTCTCCATTACCTCCAACTTTCCTTCCTCCTTCCTTCCTTCCTTCCTTCCTTCCTTCTTTCCTTCCTTCCTCCTTTCCTTTCCTCTCTCCATCCCTTTGCTCTCTCCCTTCTTCCTTCTTTCCTTCCTCCTTTCCTCTATCCCTCCCTCCCTTCTCTCTCTCTCTCTCTCTCTCTCTCTTTCTCTCTTTCTTTCTTTTCCTTCCTTCCTTCCTTCCTTTGGTCACTTTTTGTATCAGAAAAAGAAATCAGTAGAGGACTCTAAGTCATAGTAGCATTTTCCACATAGTATCAAGATGAGTTTATAATTCCTACAAACCCAAACATGACTGACACCAGCTGCTGCTTCAGAAAACAACCTGGTGCTTCCTTTTTAAAAAGAATAGTAAAGTCGGACATGGTAGGACACGCTTGTAACTCAAGCACTTGTGAGGTAGAAGCTGGAGAATCAGTTCAGCCTTGGAAGGAAGGGAGGGAGAGGGAGAGGGAGGGAGGGAAGGAAGGGAGGGAGGGGGAGAGGGAGGGAGGGAGAGAGAGAGAAAAAAGAAAAAGAAAAACAAACCAGCACAAAAACATAATCCTTGACACGTTTCTAACACATGTACTCTGATTCAGGAGTCAAGAACCTGGGTATCATTGAAAAATAATCTTTGATTTTCGAGTCTCAGCAACTAAAAGGCACCGTGCAACCAAACAAATGTGTCCTGCTGTGTATAGCCAATGGCACATTATTATCCCTGGCAGGATGTATTCAGGGACAGCAGTGCTGGCATCTTCCTTCTTTCCCAGGTGTGTGATAAATGAGATGTTGCTGGGTTAGGAGCCGTGGTCCTGTGGATGCTGAGGAGGGCATTTGGACTATGAGACAATGGAGAGAGGAAAGTCTCCATGGCAGAGGATCCTTACCATTCTTCCTCATCCCCAGTGTGAATCATAGTGCTCCCAGTGAAGTTTCATGTTGTTCTTTTGATCAACAAGTTTAAATAATTGTCACCAGCACCTAGAAGATCAGGATGGCAAGGTCAGTATACAGTACATGATGCTGGATCTTTGCATAGTTGAGATGGACTGGCTCTGTCTTGACCCCTCCATGCAAAAACTCACAGGTTTTTTCCTGTTTGTTTATTTTGTTTTTGTACTGACACATCTGTTTGTCTTTCAAGATTTTGCCTTAGTCTATTGTTTTTGGTGAAGCATCATTCAAGCTCACCTACAGGGCACGACACATGCTAGGTGCTGAAAGAAATAGAAAGAGGAGAGAGAAAATCATGGATTTGTTCCTCCACTGTGGTCTCTAAAGCTCCATGACAACCCGGGTGACTCACACAATAGTGAGCTGGCTATTGCAGGGGCTATTTCTGCGGGTAAAGCCTCCAGCTGGTTGAAGTAGTTGAGCAGGCATTCTGCTAAGCTCTGCTGCCTCTGCTAAGCTCTTACTGTTTGTAACTGTTGATGATACAAACGCCAATTTACTACTCATGGGCATGGAGTCATCTTTCTGTCATTATCAGTTCCCACAAATGCTTTGTCATCCTCTACATCAGTCGTAGCTCATGGATCTGGCCACCAAAACTCCCAGGTCATGATACTATAATTCGTGCCATGATTTAGTGTGGTCAAATTTAGCACAGGGCTCCACCAAGGACGCCTATAGATCTAAGGATTCTTGCATGAAAGTGTTCATGACCTGCAAATATGGTGGACGCATCCTGCAATTCAGAATGGAAAGATCTGATTAATGTTCTCTCTTTAAAGATGGCTACCCTTCCGTGTATGTGTACATGCATGTGTGTACATACATGTGGAAGCCAGGGGTCAATTTCAAGTGTTCTCCACCTTAGTTTCTGAGACACCTTACCACCTGAACCATCTTCCTAGCCCCCTCCTGCTTTTTAAAAGCGTGATGAAGAAGTTCAAGAGTCTTAGGTGAAACAAAACGACCTTTTGTTTTGGGGGAATGGCTGACACCCAGCAGGCAGGGTATTGAACATCCAGGTGCACTCCCCCTTATTAAGTGCCTCCCTGGCATATATGAACACACATTTCCAAATCCCCTAGATGAAATGAATTGGGTACTGCTTTGGTAAAGAACTACTGTGTGTGTGTGTGTGTGTGTGTGTGTGGTGGTGGTGGTGGTGGTTTGTCACACTCCAGAGACATACATTGCAATGAGGGAACCCCTGAGTGCTAGAAGATCTCCAGAGTGGCCCTAATAGTTACCTTACTATAAAATAGCCTCCTCTATGATTCACTATGATGAGTCCCACAAAATTCTTGTATATCTCATGTCACTTACTCTTACTTAAAAAAAAAAAGTATTGTCTGTTTGAGTGTGTGGGGGTGGTGCATATGCCAGGCCATACAGGAAGGCCGCAGGACACCTGTGAAGTCAAATCTCTCTTTGAACTCAAGCCATTCAGTAGCCATGCGCAGTAAGCATATTTACCTACTCCCCCATCATCTCACTGACCCTCGGGTCATTTGATCTTAAAGGCTGGTTCTGGCCCTCCATCTTTAACAAGAGGAGTATCATATAGTGTGGTTTGCTAGCTTTCATCCCTCATCAGAGTAACGCAAGAATTCATATATGCAATCTTGGTTTAAAGCAGAAATAATACCCCAGCAGTATAAACTTGAGAGGGCTTGGACCCAGGCCGTGTCGTAGAATCATGGAGAGACCTGCTCTTTGTTAACACAGCTGAGAAAAGATGGTGGCCATGGAGATTTTGTTCCACTTGATGCTATATCCTATGTCTGCACAAATTCCAACCATCATCAACCTCTGGCCCTCAAGGTCAGCCTCTTCTGCAAGCCCTTGACTATTCTGTTTTGCTGCTTCCATTCAGCTCTGGTAAATTAAACAAACACTAATTCCCAAGAAACCCTATTCTTTAGGAGGTGTCTCCTGTTCCCAGTGTCCCACCATTCCAGAGTCAATTATTCTCCACGTGTTCCCATAGCTCATGCTTGCACTTCTAATGGGAGGCAATATTGACGCCTCCCACTTCTAATGGGAGGCAATATCGACGCCTCCCCAATAACTTGTGTTGGTCACAGCCACCTCTTCCCAAACAGTAAGTTCCTAAGAGCAGAGATAACTCCTTCCATCTTCTTGTTACATCTGAAAAAAGAATGTGCCTAGAGTAGCTACTCAACCAGTATTTGCTCAAAGGAAGAATGAATGAATGAATGAGTGAATGAGAAAATGAATTGATGGGTGACTATACATTGGGCTATAAAAAAGGGAACCAGACTGTTTAAGTGGAATAGCTTGAACTTAAAAGTTAGTGATGATTTTAGTTCAGGAATTTGAGGCAAAAGTAATTGTGTACCCAGCCAGAACTGGCATGCCAAAGGACTTGTCACATTGCATTGACAGTGGCCACAATGGATGAATGGACGGAAGTTATCAGGGACCTTTACTCTAGAGATAGTGAGAATGAGAGCTGCTACAAGGCAAATGTCTTCCATTCCTGTTCTATTTTTTATAATTGTTTTTTTCATAATATCAGCTCAAAGCTGTCTTCCTATTATTCTGGAATAAAGGCTGTAACAGTGAAAGAACTAGATGCCATTTTAATTTTTGCTGATTCCCCAAACCAATTTTAAGCCATTCGTTTTTTTTCTGTCCTATTTTTAAAAATCCAACCCCCAAGTCATTAGAGTGACCCACAGTCTTCGGCAGTGCTCTGCAAGGCTGATTTGTCAGTACAGGTGACCACTCCTGGAACTGCAAAGTGGCAGGGGGCACAAAGGAGCTGAAGCCCACAGTCTTGTATGGAGGTTAAAATAATGACTTTTTATTGACTACTAAATGTCCTAGCAAGTTTTTCACAGAAGCACAGAGAGAAAATGGAAACAAACACCTTTCTGGGAATGTTTCCTTGCTGCACTGACCTTGACGGCAGCAACAGCCAAAGGGCACTAGGTCATCTTCACAAAAGCCATGATAAGTGAACCTGTAGTTCCCAAGGAAGCCAAACATAAGCAAACAGATCCAGTGTTGGACTGAGGACTCTGCCCCAGTCCACGTGCCTGCTGGAGCTGCCAGGTCCCCTTTTCTCACAGGCAAAGAAAGCTAGTTGTGACAATCCATCTTTCTGTCTCCTAGGGTCCACAACTGCCCCACTAAGTATCTCAGCCCCTCCTGATCTCCTTCATCCAGCCACTGTGAACCAGATGAGACCACATAGTGGTACTCTTCCTTGGAGGATTTATGCACGTACTGGCTTCCATGACATAATCAAGAAAGCTTTCCCATCATTTTCAGTCTTTTCCAGAAAATCCTTCCCCATCTGCACAGGAAATGGCAACATTAAGAAGGATGCAGCCAGGTTGGTAGCTAAATTAATACTATACGCAAAATAAGAGAAGAAAACACCCTTTTATATATCTTGTGGGGGGCGTGCCATTGCGAGTCATAGAAAACTCCAGAAGATGTGAGGGAGGCAGTGTATAGATAGATGGTGGGAGGCTGGGGAGAATGGACCAGTGGGTGGCTGGTGGGAAAGGCGTGGCCTGTTCCAAACCTTTCACCTTGGTAGATCTGATTAGGAGTGCAAAGTTGAGTCCTCCTCCACGTTGGTGAGGTCTTCTGCTTACCCAAAGTCCTTAGAACGTAAGAGTCTCTCTCTCTCTCTCTCTCTCTCTCTCTCTCTCCTCTCTCCCTCATCTCTCTCTCTCTCTCTCAATCTTTTCTCACAAGACACCAGAAACACACAGGGGCTGATTAATAGTTTCCTAGCACAGCTATCTCTCTCCAAAGGGGGGAGCTCATGGATGTGGTGAAATACGGATACCAAACAATAGTGAAGCTTTGACAGACAGCTAAGGACCCTGCTGCATTTGGAGGAACGGAACAAACCAAACCAAGAGGAGTGTTTACCCTCCCTCCCCACCCTCATTTCATCTTACCCCCTCCCCCCCAACAGCAAAATAGCTTTTGTTTTCCCAAAGTCCTAAGAGGCACAAACAGGAAGCAAGAAGGCACGGTGAAGCATTTCTCGTCTCTCTTCTCTCGGGGTGCTCTTCTGCCCTGTGCTCAGGTGATGACGGTGGGGCCCCTCCGGCCAGTTCTCTCGTGAATCTGGGAGATTTTCAGCGCGATGGCTATGAGAGGGCTCAACACCGCCTGAAAAAGAAAGAAGGACATCATTAGCTTGCAATCAGCTGCAGCGTGGGCTTTGGGATGGAATTCAACCTCAGGGGCATGGACTAAGTTTGCCTTTTTACAGCCTGCAGGCAGAGACTAGAATGGGCAGCACACAAAACCTGCTCTGTGAGGTCTCACTCAACCCCAGAGAAATTAATTCAAGATGGGACAAGCATGAGCCTCCTGCTGAACAAGGCTGTGAATTCGGGAAGGCTAGAATGGAAGGCTATCATAATCCGAGCGGTGGAAATATTAATCTAGGGGCATGTGGGGTAAGGTATTACTTTAGGGGCTATTTTAAGTAATTAAACTGTATAACTTCAATAATGAACAGCCACAGAATAATTTCACTTCATTCAAATAACTATATTGAAATCATTTCAATTCAATTGCCCAAATAAACAGTAAGATGTAAGTACACTTATAGACGGGCTTTTCTTTAAAGCACGAAATTTAGTATTTTAGAGACAATAGAAAATGGTGATTACTTAATCTGCCGAATTAAATATGCATGAAATATGGTAAAATATCAAAGAGAAATCGAAAAATGAAAAAAAAATTCTTCAGCTTGCTTCACAATCACACTTAGGTTCTAAAGGCACTACTAACTAAATAAGAACAAAAGAGGATGGAACAGAACCACAATCCTAAACAGTGTGCTCATATTCAAAGAAAATTGTCCTGACCTGAAACTAAATGATTGGGAAGTGAGCAATAGAGCTGCATGTGTGGCTGGAAAGACACACTGAACAAGATATGTATGCATCTTCTCTGAAGTCTGGGCTTCAAAGACTCAAACCTGTCTCTTGGTCTGATTGCATCAGGCATGAGGTCATCAGCGACAATTACATTCCCAGAAGTCAGGGCAGGGTGCCCCCTTTACCCTTCATGTATTAACTGGGCAGCCCTTACTCAAAGTATTTGGAATCATGCTTCTGTTTTTTTATTTTTTTATTTGGGATTATATGCATAACTAATGAATATCTTGGGGTTGGAACCCAAGTCTAAAGACAAAATTAACCCAAGGTAATTTTATACAATATTCTTAATACATCTTCATTTTGACGAAGACTGTATCACATGAGACAAGGTCTAGAATTTTCAGCTTCTAACACATCAGGCTCAAACAGTGGCAAAATCAAGAGCATTTTAGGCCTTGGGATTTGGGGTTCAGTGTGCTACACCTATACCACGCTCTCCATTGGCAAGGTGAGAACATTCTTCGTTGAGTCTTTCCTCCTTCCTAACCCACTGGTAGTCATCAAGCCCTCTGACCTTATTCCCACAGTAGCTCCTCTTCCATGGTTTTCACTAACAGTTCCCTAGCATCCTTGGCTCATAGGTGACAGTCATTTGCTCCCAACCTTGTCACACTGAGCTTCTTTCTGGAAGTGTCTTCTGATGTACAAGTCTCAGGTGGCCTCTCAAGCTCTGTGGTCAGCCATTCTCAGTCTAACTGCTGGGCTCCTGATGTGTTTGGTAATCCTTACCCCTCCTCCCGCTTCATGCCATATAACCTAGCTCTATTTTAATGCACCTAAAATTAACCAAAGTCCACAAGGAAAAAAATGCCTACAGATAAATCAGAATGTAGAACTCATCTCTTAGAGAATTTGTCTTCTCCAAATAATAAAACAGGCCTCCATTAAAAAATGCTTCTGAGAGGAAAACCCCTCTCCAGACTGAAGTAGATTAAATACTTCCAAAGAGATGTGCCACCCACAAAAATCACACAGGCAAGTTGGATCAGCCCCCTTCTCTATCACTTTTCCCATTTTTGCCGTTGACTTGGGCCTTTTACCTAAGAGGTGGTATTTATATCACAAACTAACAAGAACCATGAAGATACCTGTCATATTTATTCAAATGTGAGCTCCATTTGGCTCCACACATGGAGGCCTCTGGAGAACACTGGGTGGGGAGTAACTCAATCGGCTGGCCAGCTCTCTGGGTTCCACAAGTGGCCGGAGGACAACTGGGCTTCTGCCCTTGGAATCCTGCTGTGTAGATATAAACTAGCCTGCAAAACTTCCCATCTTAAGCCTCATAGAAGTAATCCCCTACTCCCAACCTCCCCTTTCCTCCCTTCTCTGCCTGTACCCACCTCATTTTCCCTGACGCCATGAGCATTGCAAAGGGATGGGGTATTACCAACTGGTTCAGATCCCTGCTTGCCCTTCCAAAGATCCCCACTTGTGTTTCTCTTCACTGGGTTTGTCCACAGCACACTTCAAACTTTTCCTCTGTGTAGAATATACTTGCTAGTTTAATAGAAAATGACCTCTTACCTCTGACAAAAATTTGTAGCAGAAATAAAAAAACTTTAAAAAAAGGACTGCAATACATAGAGAATATTTTTCTCCTCTCTAAGGCTGTGGAAGCTGAGATAAAGGTTACTCTATCACTTACAGCAACCTGAGTTCCTGCAGCTGCAACATTGACATGCTTCAGCTTGGTACTCTGCAGAAAGTCGAAGCCCCCACCCCCAGGTCTACCTAAGGTTTTCCAGCAGTCTGCTACTCAAGGAACAGCCAAGAATCACCCATGGGTACCGCTGTGGGTTCTAGTCAGGCAGATGGAGTATTCGTGTTCCTATGAGTCCTGGAACATGCAGCTCTGACAAGCTTCCCAGATGATCCTGATGCATACCCAGGTCCGAGACCCTCATTGTGTTCCTTATCATAGAGCAGGAAGAACAGGACAGTGGTGTGTAGTAGGGAGGCCGCTAGTTCATTTCCTGGCTGCCCAGACTCCGGAAATAATCACACAGAAACTATGTTATTTGTAATACTGTTTGGCCAATAGCTTAACGGTATTGCTAGCTAGCTCTTACATCTAGAATTAACCCATTTCCATTATTTTATATTTTACCACAGGGTTTGTGGCCTACGGGCAACTGGCAGCTTACTTTTTTCTCCTCTGGTGGCTCCATGGTGTCTTCCCTAGCTCTGCCTTCTTTCTCCCAGCATTCAGTTTAGTTTTCTCTGCCTAGCTCTACTCTATCCTATCACAGGCCAAGGCAGATTCTTTATTCATTAACAATATAAGCAACACATATACAGAAGGACTTCCCACACCAGTGGTGAAAAGACTCTGAAGTCAAAACTCCCTGGATTAACTGGCTCTACCCCTTATGAGCTGTGTGATCTGGGTAAGTCACCTCACTACTCTGAACATCAATTTTAATTTTGTTGGCTAACAGCACCTTCCTCATAGAGGTGAGAGGCTAAACAGGCCTGTAAGAAGGAAACAGGACAGTCCCAGGCACGCAGGGCAGATACATAAATGATCGTTATTAAAAACTGGCAGTCAAAAGGCTGCTTGGTACACTCTGTGATCTTTTATTATAAAATAAACCTATACTTTCTCAGATGTCAAATGTATGCCTCTGGTATGCACCCCAGTTGAAAACAGCACCTTTCTTTGGTCAGGTCTTACTATCCTTTTTGCTCTGGTGAGTTATCAGCCTGCCATTTGGATCTCTGTCCCCAGGGATCACCAAGAGGACCATGTTTTATATTCATCATGGCTTTCTGAAAAGCTGGCCTCTGCAGCGATACGGTGGGTTTGTCAGTGGTGTGGCATATACAAGAACTCTGCTATTCCTCAATGCAGCTTCACAGTAAACATATCCTTGAAAGTTGTTGGCCAGAAACAGCCTCCCTGGCTGGGCTTTAGGGCTGCACAACCCATGCTATGGTTTAGATATGGTTGGGGTTTGCCCCCTTGTGTGTTAAAAGCTTATCCTTGGGTGGTGATGTTGGGAAATGGTGGGCCTCTCTAAAACTGTGAGCCAAAAGAAACCATGTCTCCTTATAAGAAAACTAACTGGGAAATTTCATTATAATGATGCAAAGTTGATTAGTACACTAAATAAAGGGTACAAACAATAATAGTTTACATGGCTACAAAACCATTGGCACGTCTCACACTAGGTGGTGGGTTTGAAGCCGGAGAGATGGTTTAGCAGTTAATGGTTCTTGCTGCCCTTGCAGAGGACTTGAATTTGGTACCCAGCACCCATATGGTAGTTTACAACTTCCATTCCCAGGGATTTAATGGTCTCTTCTGACCTCCACAGGCACCAAGCATTCAAGCGCTGCACAACCATACATACAGGAAAAACACTCATACACATAAAATAAAAGGGGCAGGTTTTCTTTACCCAGCCTTGAAATACAGCAAGCTTTTGCATTCCAGGCATCGAGTTCAGAAATGACGCTATGTGACTTTACAGACTGAGTTCCAAGGAGGCCCTGAAGCATCCCACTAAGCCCTTAGCAGTCATATCAAGAAACCTGACTCAGACCTAAAGCATGACTATGAAGATTCCTCCAGAGCATCCCAGCGCCAGCCATTGGGGTCACTCACCATCAGTTTTCCCACCAGACACTTGACATCATAGAGGTGGGTAGGGCAAGCTATTCCAGAGCCATATTCAAATTCCTGGCTGTCAGGATCCGCAGGCACACAGAATGTGTCCTTGCAATATGCTGCTAAGTTGTGAGGAAGCTTGTTAAATAACACCCACTGATGATGGCAGCCAAGGTCACAGGGCTTCCTTGGGCGAGGAAAGGGTTAAGTGCTGAATTATACAGGAGATTCTATAGTAAGAAGTTGACTGCCTCTATAGGGTGAGGTGGGGGGGGGCTGGCTTTATTTCCACCTCTAGCACGAACCAGACAAGACATTTAATCTCTTGTGTCTTACTTTTCAAATTGGAATCTAATAATAGTTCCTACCACAGAATCATGAGCATGGAACCGGATGATGTATGACAGTACTTAGCAAAGTGCCTGTCACATAGTCAACATTCAATTAATAGTAGATATTTACACATTATAATATCATTATCAAATGCTCCCGGGCAGTTTTAAGTCAAGGTACTTTTGCAAGTGTTAAGTGACTCTCAGAGAACAGAATGTTTGGCTGGCTCTTTTCTCTATGAACCGGCAATTTTTAAAATCCACATCTGAAAGCTGTACCCTGTCTGCCTTTAAAGTGACACCAAGCCACATTTCAGAGCTGTTCTTGCAAATTGATATTAAAGAGCACGGATGAAGGGCTCTTTTCATCAACATGCCAGGGGTCCTCTCGGTCAACACACTCCACAGCTGACAACAGCATTACAAAACAGGCTGGCACCATGGTTACCAGGCAGGCAGATGTGTATGCAGCTGCATTCCCTGCAGCATCTGACCCTGCAAGTCGGAGCTGTCAATGGGTGGCCAGGAGGCCTCACCCAAGTACATATGTAAATTCGGAGTAGTACCTTGTCACTCACAGGCAACACAACAGCCTCCAGCAAGGCAGTGGTCTGAAGTATTGGGTTTTTCTTCTTCTTCAACAGTTTTCAGTAGAGGACACTGAGCGCCCGCTATGACTCCAACACTAGTCTCAATCCATGTACCGATTACGTCACTTTTTAGATGAGGAAATTGAGGCCTGGAGGCCAGACTGGCTAGAGCTCTGATCTGAGCCTCCCAGTTGGGCTATTATTAGCAGAGATGGCCCTTCATCCACAGGGAAACTTTCCTTTCCTAAAAGTTGTGTATGTTGGAGGGAGGGAGCGTTTTGTGTTTTTTTTTTTTCTGCTGTTGATATTATTTTTAGAATCGTCTGAACGCCTGTAGTGTAAAAGCGTTCTGTTTCAGGACTGGCATTTGAAATCTGCCCTTTAAAAAAATGTGAACCGTTGGTATTTTTGATTTTAGCCATTCTGACAGGAGTAAGATGGTTTCTCAGCGTTGTTTTGATTTGCATATCCCTGATCGCTACAGAGGTTGAGCATGCCCTTAAGTGTCTTTTGGCCATTCGAACTTCTTCAGTTGAGAATTCTCTGTTCAGATCAGAGCCCCAT
>LOEQ01006976.1:0-22237 GCA_001685075.1 Bramus lutescens | reverse complement strand
TGGGAGGGAAATGGGAGGAGGGGAGGAGGTGGAAATTTTTAATAATAAAAATAATAATAATAAAAATGTGAACCGTTGTAACTCCAGTTCCAGGGGAATCCAACGTCTCCTCAGGGCTTCTGAGGGCATTGCGTTCTTGTGGTGAACAGACATACATGCAGGCAAAGCACCCATACACATAAAAGAATGGTAAACTTTTATAACCACAAAGGAGTTTATTGAGTTTAATCTACTTGAATTATGTGTGAAATTGATGTCCGCACTCTGAGGACAGCCTGAGTCACGGTGTCACCTGGTTCTCCTTAGTGGGACAGTCAGCAGCACATACTGCCTGCACCTAGAGGTTCCAGCAGTGCCATTCACTGAGACTAAATGCTTCTCTGGCTCCCTTCAGAAGAATTTTGACCATAAATGAATGACACATCTTATCAAACGCATTCTGTGCTTTTTTTATTGCTTGATTTCTAAGTTAATTGCCTTTGTGATAGTGGCAGAAGCCTTTCACTCCCATCTATCCATAGTTAATGTTTACAGGTGTCTCTGTGTCATACAAAGAATTTTATGTTTACGTCAATTGGGGAGGTATCGATATATGCCCATTAAGTTGGGTGCATTAACTAATCTATATTAGCACTAATAGTATGTTTGCTTGGTCTAATAATTACTGAAGCAGGGTTAAAAATATCCTAGGATTAGAAACGATTTCTTTAGCTTTTTTTTTTCTTATACTTTCTCTAGTCTTTTGGTTTAGAGATTTACATTTGTATTTCCTGGGAGAAATTAAACCATTTTGAAGAGTCCCTCTTTATCTTTAGCAATGAGTTTGACCTTAAAGCCTATCTTATCTGAAATGACGAATGCTTTTTTGTTATTAGTTGTAAGCAGGTATGTGCGTGCACACACACACACACACACACACACACACACACACACACCTCAGTTTTAAAACACCCAGATTCTGATTTTTAAAGATCTCATCCTTTTAAAATATCTTTTGTAGGGAATGTAAGGAATCTTGAGTGAATGTGTATTATCTTACAACAACACAACCATATCAAGGACCCCAATGCCTCAGACCCATGGAAATAACAAAGTCTTCCCTGGTAAGATTCATAGGGATGCCAAAGACCTCCTCTGGTCCAAGTGTGAGTGTTGATGGTGTGTGCAGAAACTGTCAACCACAGCTTCCTCTTCAGTGATGGCTGCAGCCTGAGACTGCTCCCTACAGAGCCCTCCTACCCAGATCAGCTAACCTTGCCTCCTTGTTCAGCTGTGGACCATAAAGCCACCCCCTTGTTCATCTGTATACAACAAATATGCCTTCTTGATGCAGATTATAAAATAAACATGCTGAGGTTCTGGGCTGCTGCAGCAGTTGGTGCTGCTATCACAGTGAGCATAGTCTGCCCCGTCCCAGTTTTTCTGTCTGTGCGTCCGTCCTCTCTTCAGTCAGGTTTTCAGGACAGCATGCTCTTTGTTTCCATTCCTGTCGCACTGTATTTCAGAATCCATCTGGGATGATGTCCCCTGCCCTGACACGATCTTGGGGGACATCCTCATGTACAGGCCAGCTGCACGACTTTCCTATGTCAGCTGCTGGAAATGCTCTTCCACTTGCTTGCGTTTTACAAGAAGGGTGTCACTGCATTGGGAACTCTAGACTCTAAGTGCTTTGACTATAGTCCTTTGACCTTCTAAAACTTATTTGTCAATAAAACAATTACTTTCTAACTTTCATTTTCTGTTATTTGTCTGGTTTATCTAGACATGAGTTAATAATTAATTATATCTTCTGTTTGGCCTTCAAGTTCCATTGCACTGATGCTTTTCCAGGTTTTGCCTGTACTCCAGGGCCTTCTCCTCTCCTTTTGAGACTAATTAATCATGATGGAACGGCTCACATAACTTTCACATCTCGCACCCTCTCTTCTATTCCCCTTCCTTCATCTCTCCAGTTGTGTTACATCTGGTTTCTGCAAACACAGCTTAAGTTTGCTAACAATCTCTTCCACTGTGGATGAAACGATGTCTTAATTTCAACTATCATTTTTAGTTCTTTAATTTTAACATCTTGCTTTTTTATTCTGAAGATTTATGTTTATTGATGTGTATGAGTATTTTGTCTATGTGTTTCTGTGTGTGCACCACATGTGTTCCTGGCACCCAAGGAGCCCAAAAGCAGGTGTTAGATACTTTGGAACTGGAGTAACAGACAGTTAGGAGCCACTTTGTGCTTTGTGCAAACTGAACCTGGGTCCCTTGCGAAAGCAGCAAGTATTTTTAGCTGCAGAGGGCCATCTCTCTAGCCCCCAACATCTTGATTTAAAAAAAATAATTAATTTCTAGTTATTTGTTGATAACTTTATGTCTAATGTTTAATTCCATGAGTATGGTGAAAATAATTGCTTTATAGTTGGTCAGATGCATTCCCATGCCTAGGTCTAGGTCTCTTTTGACTGTAGAGAAGGTTTGTTGATTCTGGTACATATTCTTTGTCTTTCTAGGTGACCTGCAAACCTTCACTTGCAGTCCATCTTGTTTGAAAAGAGGTTATAAACACACCCTGAGGCATCAGACCCTGTCAGCTTCCTTCATTTCCTTCTGTGAGACTTCTGGGGGATCCAGCGGTTATTGAACTTAAGACTCTTTGATTCCCACCTTTATCATGTTCTCTTTGTGTTACCACCTAGCACAGGGGTTACCGTTAGGATCTCTTGCCTTTGGTGGGAGCTCTACTTACTTTTCCTTCAGCCACAGGAAGCTGCCACAGGTCTGCCTCACTGAGGCCTCTTTGGCTTATCCTTTTCATAGCAGAGCTGGTTGTAACGGAGCAGGCTGTCCACCTGGCTCCGTTGTCTGTCACCTAGACCCTGTGTAGATAGGTAAATGTCCTAGACAGAAAGGGTCCTGGCTCATTCCCCAAACTCCATCTCCTTGTTTCTGCTACTGCCTCATGGGACTGATGGTGATGGATATCTCCAAAAATAAGCTTTTATGGATGTCTTTCTGTTTGTTTTCATTGTCTGATTTCCAGATAGTTTGAATTGCCTAGACAATTGCTACCAGAAGCTAGCAACCTTTCACACAAGTTTGTTCTATTTTGTAATTATATTACTGCCAATTAAATACAATATATATATATAAATTCAAATAATTTGATTATTTTAAAACCAGAAAATCTAGCAATCCCAATGTTATATATTAATATAACTGGAGAGGGGCTGGTGTTTCCCAAATTCCTACCCCACTCTACTGTCTTAAACACCCCAGTAGACACTCAGGGCCTATGTTGATGGGGTTCTGAGTTTGTTACCATGGAAAAGCAACAATGGAACAGAGACAGTAAAATAATGCCAGTATGAGTGAGAGAGCATGGATTACACCTCAATAATCACACACCCAAAGATCCAGGACATTCTAATTTATCTATTTCTTCTCTTTTTCCGACACAGATTTTTGCTATGAACTTGAAGACCATTAGGGAAGGCTGACAGATTAACACGGAGCCCAGAAACCTTTAGAGGAAGAAGGAACTGAGGTCCCCGTCACCAGCACTGGTCCCAGGGATGCAAACTCTCAGCATGGACTCCTCTGAACTGACCATGACTCAGACACAGATCTTTAATCTCCAGCTGTACCCATGCACCTGGTCCTTCCCCAGGGTACACGGCAGCCTGACAAACAACAGTAAGATGGTCTTTGATTCTTATCTTAGAAATAATACTTTTATTTATTTCTTTGAGAATTTTGTAAACAAGAAAAAAACATATTTACTTTCCTGTCAAACACTCCATTTCTACATGTCGATAACTCATAAGTTGTAAGGTAATAGAAAAGTTCCCTGCAAATCAGGCATCACAGTATCAAGGCTCTAAACATTGGCGCATAGTAATATTAGGAGATAGGTATTTAGTATGGATAGACCATAGAACAGGAAGAAAGAAACTGTGCAAGGTAAGGGGAGAAATAGAGGGATAGGTCAAAGTAAAGTGACTAGACCACAAAGTGATATTTGGGTATCACTCGGTAGGTCTATCATTTCCTTTGGAATATATGTATTTTAATTTACTACTGATACTTAAACTGGAAGACACAGACAACTCAAACAGAAAACAGACATATTATTTTGCTAAATAAATATTTGTAAACAAAAGAAAAAGAAAGAAAGACAAACTAGGGTGAGAGGAATGGGCTGAACAGAAATACCCAGGCCCTGGGTCTATGGTGACAAGGACAGTTCTCACTGAGTGGAGCCCTGAATGTCAGCTCTTTTCTCCTCTTTCTCTTTCATCCTAGGAACTGCCAAGGCCCAGGCAAGGACCTCAATAGGTTCAATGTTGGAGGCCCAGCACCACCATGTCCTTTCAGGCCAGCCCTTGGTAAGGCCATCGTGGATGGGTAATACTGCTTCTCTCTGTGTGTGTGTGTGTGTTTGGAGGGTTAGCAGACTCTCTGTACAGCTTCTCTCCCACAGCCTGCTTCACACAGCTGCTGTGCTGTGTGCTAGTCCCCAGCGCCTAGAGGACATTACAACCTAAGAGGGCTAGTCCTCTGGAAGAGAAAAGGATGTCAGAGTTAAACCCATTGTCCTGCTAATCTGGGATTGCACTGCTTGAGGATGAGATGTGGGAACTCTCCTGGGGGATGAGGTGGTTTTCAGTGATTCTGTGCCAGACTGAAGTTTGCTCTAAATACTCCAGGGCACTTTTCAGAGGTGGAGGAGCATCCCCATATTTTTGAGTGGCATGTAGCACAACACCATAGTTAAGACCATAACTTTGGGGCCAGGATCTAGGTTCAAATACCAATTGTGCTATTTTTAAACCATAGGTAATTTAGATTTTCAGAGCCAATGTTTTCTCATATGTAAAACATAAGTGGTTTATGTAAGCACCTATGACTACCAATGACATTGGTATATATAGCAATAAAATATGACATGCAGAAATCCATACCATTCTATGTAGCAAAAACATGTAGCTATATGCTGATGACGACTATTTTTGTTTTTCTTGAAGAAGGAAGAGTACATGCCATAATAATAGGTAGGACCAAGAACATTTTCTTCTATCCTGACAGGCTGACCTTTAGAACAGAGACAGCAAACCTCTTCCTTTATCTCGCTTTATCAACAAAATAAAGTTCATTTATCTTTTCTAATGAGAGATAAGATTAAAAAAGATCAAGAACGTGAGAGAGTTCTCGGTTCTTTGAACAAAGGCCACTTAACTCTGTTGCACTCCTTAGGACAGTGAGGGGCCCAGCCTACTTTCTGTTCCCTGCCCTGATCCCTGTAGCCAGCCAGAGGGAACACCCATCAGATTGTAGTTGGAGCAGACAATGATGAAAACAGCGGGAACAGACTGTCACAGCCATTGACAAGGGGTTCCTTCCATTGACAAGGGGTTCCTAGGGCAACAGCAAGGATAGCTATGTTGAAGATTGGATAGCCCAACACTGGTTGAGCCACAGAGACATAGAAAAAGGGGAAAGGTTTACCCTGAAGGCTGCTTGAGTCTCACGAAGCAGACAGCTCAGCAGGGCACTCATTCTGCCACAGACCAAGGATGGAAAGGAGCCCACCATAGCAAAGGAGTTTTCCCTGCAGTACAAAGTCATTAGAGAGGTTCCTGGATGGCCACTATACATTTTGTAAGTATACTTATTCATAGGAGCATGGCTTTTCTCTCTCCTTCTCTTTTTTGTTTTTTACATTCTGTGCCTTTAAAACTCAGCGGTCAAACAAACCTTAAGTGTTTTAAATAATTGCCTTTTCCAGAGTAATTCGTGCTGTGCTAGACTGTCTACCAACAAATTTAGCAAGACTTCCGTGTCTTGGACAAATTTCAAATTAGAAGTTTCCTCACTTCATCCAGGGCTTATTTTGAATCTCTCAGCTTAGCTAAGATAACCATGCAAAGAAAACAAGCTCACTTGTGGATTGACACTGAGGTAAGGTTTCCATGGAGACCCAAAATGAAACTGATCTTGTTTCCCTTTTTGTGAATTGGCCTGAAAAACAGTTAAGAAATCTTCCCAGACTCTCAGAAATTTCTTTCCTTGGGTTGTTTTCTACACTCCTGGTAATTTTCCAGGTGTAGGGAGGCATGGCAGAGGTCATTACTCTCATAACTAATGGGAGTTGGGCTGGCATTTGAAGACTTATCTGCTAGGCAGAGGCAGAAGAAATAAGGATCTCAAAGGTCATCTCTAGAAGACTTCTCTGACTTTAAGGTACACATGAGTCACCTGTGAGCTTGCAACAGTGCAGAATCTGCTCAGTGGATCTGAGAAGGGGCCCGACTGAGCCTGCAATTCTTAGATTTTTGGTTGCGAGCCTAGCCTTTCATGGCTGAGTCATCTCTCCAGCCCTGAGCCTGCAATTCTAAGAAGCAGCCTGCTACCACTGGGAAGTGAAGGCTCCATCAGGATCCATTGGGCAGAAGTTTGATAAATATAAAAATACACTTGTTTTGTAATTCCTTATCACTTTTTACTTGTTAAAAGTGAATTTGTAATAACTGCCAATTCTGAACTCTGTTATGAATTAGACAATGTTAACACAGGTGGGAGGGACCAGTTTCTTCATCTATAGACAAACACTCACAGATTCAGGGACAGTGTGACACATTCAGCTGTAGAATCTCAGGACTACATCATCAAAGTGTCTTAACATTCTGGGAACACTACACTGGCCATCCTGACTGTACCTCCTGAACATGGGCCTAAAAACATAGAACAGAAAGCAAAAACAGACCCATTGCTTGGCGGGGATGCTGACTTTGGAAGTGAATCTGGGAGTTACCATTAAGGCATCTGTCCCTGGTGACCCTCCAAGGGAAGCTTGTTCATACTAGTGTAGCTTGGGCAGGTGCTAACAGTTTGGCATGGTTAGCATTCTGACTTTTCTTTCTCCATCCCATTTAACTCTTTCTTCCAGAATAGGTAAAATATTATTTGTCTGCAAATCATGTCAAAGCAACTGCTTAAAGTGAAAAGAAAGAGGAGGAGGAGAAGAAACTTTCCAATAGGATACAAAATACCTGAAAAAAATTAGACTTCAAAAACTAAATATATTTTAAAACATTTCCATGTTTGGTTATACTCAAAAGCTAAGAAGTTCAATTTCATTAGGCCAATTTTGCAGATTTTTTATAAAATCTTGAAATTTATCCAGATTCACAAATACACATAAATGCTAGTGTAATTTTGCTTTTTAAAATAGTTTCTTTATATTTTATATGCATTAATATTTGCCTAAATGTACATGCAGTGCCCACAGAGGCCAGAGGAGGGGGTAGGATCCCCTGGGACTAGAGTCACAGCTGGCTGTGAATTATTATGTAGATGCTGAGATTTAAACACAGGTCCCCTGGAAGAACAGCCAGTGTTCTTAACCATGGAGTCATCTTTCTGGTCCTGTAATTTTGCCTTTTTAAAAATAAAATCTTTAGACAAAGACATTTGGATGTATGCATCCCTACTGTAACCTGAAACTGTGTACAGCTGTCATTTTCAGAAGCTGGAAAGCAAAGGCTCGCATGGGAGAGCCCTTAGTCTAAGCCCGGCCTTCTCTCACTTCCAGTGTAGCCTATGAAATAAAAACAGCTTTTATGCTAATAACTGATTAAAAAATCTACCCAAAGATATTGTGACCTGTTAAAATCTGAAACTCAAGTTTTGGTACCATAAATATAGTTCTGTTGGGATTCCAGCCTCACTGGTTTGACCATGTGAACCTGTGACTGATTTTTTGAGCAGTCAAGAAGTTGCACACAGACCAGAGGAATTGTTCCCACCTCCACCTCAACATCCCTACATTGCAGTCCCAACTGCCAGTATCACAGGATGCTACCTTATTTGGGGACAGAAGTCATTAAGTTAAACAAAGGTCACTAATTACATTATGACATATGCTATTATTTGAATTTTAAATGTCTGCCAAAGGCCCATTTGTTAAACTCTCAGTCTCTAGTCTGGGGCACTATTAGGAAGTAGAGTTTAGTAAAGGAAAGTTAGGCCACCAGGCACCTGCCATGAAAGGGACTTTTATGACAATGGTCTCTGCTATTGCTTTTGCTTTCCAACCATCATGGAGGAAGCAGTTTTGCTCTGTCAAGCATTTCCCACCCTGACATGCTGCCCCTACTGGAAGGTGGAAGAGTCCCCCAAGCATAGACTAAAGCCTATAGAACCAAAAGTCTCTCCTCCTTCTCAGCTGACTGCCCTGGGTGTTTTGCCATGGTGATAGAGCACTGACATCACTGGTGTTCTTAGACAAAAGTGGTACTCGGACACAGAAACATCAGAGACAGAGAAGACAGCTGTGTTCTCACCAGGAAGGAAGGCCTAGAACATCTCAGAGCCCCTAGAACAGGGCTCCTCAACCTTCCTAACGCTGTGACCCTTTAACAGGGTGCTTTATGTTGTGGTGACCCCAACCATAAACTTACTTCATTGCCATTTCATAACTGTAATTTCACTGTTATGAATCGTAATTTAAATATCTGATGTGCTGGATATCTGACATTCAACCCCTGTGAAAGGATCGTTTGACCCAAAGGGGGTCGCGACCCACAAGTTGAGAACCACTGCCCTGGAATGAACCAAACCTTTGGATACCTGGACCTTAAACTTCTCTCTAGACTCATGACGTAGTGAGTTTCTCTTGCTCTGTGACATCAGTTCTCTCAAACTAGTGCCGCTAGCCAAGACCCCACAGTTTACTAACAGACACTTTGAGGGAAGCTTGCCAGCACCTGCTCTCTGATGCTAATTATTCTGGTCAAGTCTGTAAATTTAACAAGAACATGCCTGCTGACCAGCAACAGAGACTTCAGAAATCCTTCCTTCGATGAACCCACCTTCCATCATCTCCTACCCACTCGGGAGTTTATCATGTCCACGTGGTAGAAATGGCCCACAAATGACACATCTGCTTGGATAAATTGGGTCACCAAGCAAGCCCCACTCCGTGTGCCTTGCTCTGAGTCAGGAAGACATTGAATTTGCTCCACACTCTCTATGGATGAAGAGACCCTAAAAGATGGTAAATGTGCACTAGCAGAGACTCACAAGCTCATCTCAATCCTTCCCCACAGCACAGAAGGAGCAGAATGGCCCTGGCCCTGGCAGCTTCTTGTAAGAGTCAGGTTTCCTGACACTGTCAGCTCCAAGGGAAAGCCTCCCTAGAATCCTGCCCACATTATTATTAACTTTAAAAAGAAGGTGCAGGGGGAGGAAACAATAACAAAAGCTGGGATTTATTAAGCAAATTCATGAGGCATGCATGGGACAAACTTTTTACATGAATAATCCGATTTACAGATGGTTATAAAAATCCCATAAAATAAAAGACATCTGAATAGTCCATTTAGAATGCTCTGATCAAATGACCGATATTCAAACAAGCTATGCACTCTTGTGGAGCTGGGAAATGGACAAAATGGCTGAAAAACCACACTCTTGGTTCTGAAACGTGACCTCTGAACCAGATACCATCAATATGACACTAACTATACATAAAAGACAAACACAAAAATAGACCCTTGCTTGAAGCGTCTTCCCAAATTTTAGCTACCTGAAGAAATGGCTGGCTTTACCATTTTATCTCTGTGTTTAGCCCATCTGTTTAATCTGTTACATTGCTATGCCAGGGCCTCACTGCTATGGGAGAGACTGCCCTCCCAGAGCTGGCTAAGTCTTAGAGATACCCAACAGCTTACACTCTAGTGCCCACCGCCTGCAGGCCAGTGTCCCTTCATTAGGTTCATACTGAAGCCACTGTTTTCCTGCCCTGCATCTCCCAAAGCCATACACAAGGCAGTCAGGGACAGGCCCTGTGCTCTGGATGTAGCCTCCTGGAATTACTAAAACCAATCAATCCTAAACTTGCTTGCCTGGCCTAGCCTACTTTTATCCCAGAAAAATAATAGCGGCTTCAGCCCAAGGCTTCCCCTTGCTTCTTCTGCCTCCCAGCTGCCACTCATACACTCTGTGTGATCTGGTGGGGTGTGTGTGCTCCCCACTTTCGGACTGTGAGTGATAAATCATTTTGTCAACTGGCAGTTATCTCCTGATATACTGGCCCTTTTATATCTGACAATAATGGAACCATGACTTGAAGCCACTCTCACAGTCTTTTCTATTCCTAAACTTCAGAGTACAGAGGCCTCAGCCAACCAAACAGCACTGCATGTGACAATTTCTACCAAGAGAAATGCTCAGAGATGAGCTCCCTCCCATCTCAAGCTACTTAGAACCAGGACTTCATTACCCCTTTTGGTATTTTCCTCCATCCCAAGACCAAGTATTCTGCCATCAAAATACCCCCACTCTCACCCCAAGCTCCCTTTAGATCCCAGCATTACTGGGAGGCAAATACAGGGACAAGGGACTCCCCTGTTGAGTATCTTGCACAGAATTATTTCTCAATATGGCAGTAGGATAGTAGACTTCAAACGAGCTGAGCCAGCTGGCCTCTCTGACGGAAATGCCATCTCCATGCCGGTGCATGGCTGTAGTGAAGTCTGGCAGTGCCCTCTCCAGGTACCAGTTGAATACACTGAGTCCTAGGGCTTTCTGCCAAAGACCTCAGGCCCTGACCAGGATCCCTGTGGACATTCATGCGCTGGGATGCACTCCTGCTTCTGAGCAAAGGCAATGATTTACTAGTCGCACCAAAAGGCACTGCCTGAAAGAAGTCCTGGATCACCACCAGCCGTGAGATTTGGGCAGCTTTCTATGAATAGGCGTTGAAATGCTTCTCTGCTGTGCAGTGGGACTGGAACAAACGACGCTAGAAAAGCCAGACTGGACTGGCCACAGCTTGTCAAACCCATTCATCCGGCCAGAGGAGTTGTGACTAGTGACCTTCTGTACCTGCGTGGCCAGCACAAATTCATTCATGCTTTCTTCTGAGGCCGAGTAAATAAGATCCGGCAAGATTTGATGATGTGTGGACATAGACCGTGTGGGTTTAACCAATGACTGGTTAACAGCTCGTGTGCTTTGGACACGGCCATGCTGAGGCTCAGCGCAAACTGGCTAGTGAGAGGTGACATTGTATATGAATTTTAGAAAGTCAGTAGAGCAGCAGAAGGAACAGAACTTTAATGCTGTATTTCCTTATATTTGTTTAAAAGTTAGTTTTGGTTTTGTTTTGAACTATGTGTATCAAGTAAAAATGGGACAATTCATTAGGATTTCTAAACCTTAAGCTAAACCCAACCTGAATCCAAGGTCCAGGTACAATACTCTACTTCTCCATGTTCTTTTCTTAAGGCCATTAGGTTTTTTGGACAGGTTGTCGGCTTGAGAGTCTGTCGTGAGCTTTGGAGAGAGTCTCTTCTGTTTCTGCTGCTCTATCTGAAATGTAACATGGGCTCTGTCATAGTACTGGCATGAGGGATAAACATAAGCGGGTGTCTTGTTTTTCACAAGTTCTAGGCAGGGGACAATGTGGGTGGGCAGGCTCATCACACACTCAGTACCTTGAAGAGAGTTCTGATCACAAAGGCTGGTTGAGGAAAAAGTCCATTGTCATCAAAATTCTATACAGCTCTGGTGTGTGACACACTGGGAAACATCAGCCAAACTCCTAGTCTGAAGGAGGTTTTCACATAGACTCGCAGTTCCAGTGAAATAACATAGAAATGGCTGAGTTGACGTCTGGATTTCAATATTAAGGCCAGAAAAAGGAGGGCTGTGGGTCTGGTAGGTTTTTTTTTTAATTGCTTTTGTTTTTGTTTTCCTCAGGATGTAATTAACTAAGCCAATAGAAATGTAAGAAAACCTGTACAGAAGGGTCAAGGACATGGTTCTATGGGACCAGCGCTTGCTGGGCCAGCACAAGAACCTAAGTTCAGATCTCCATTACCCACCACCCACATCGACTATACACATATGCATGGGGCAGGTGTGCACACACACACGGGGGGGAAGGAGGGAAGGAGGAACAAGACAGTAACAAAAACAATATAGAACCTATATAACTTTTTCTTTGTTAGATTAATTCTCCAAGTGGCAGATTTGTAAAAGACAGTCAGTTTCTTTTTGCACCACTAGAGGGAAATCTAATCCACACCACCCACTAGAACATGACCTCTCTCCTCTCTCTGTCTCTGTCTCTGTCTCTGTCTCTGTCTCTGTCTCTGTCTCTGTCTCTGTCTCTGTCTCTGTCTCTGTCTCTCCTCTCTCTCTCTCTCTCTCTCTCTCAACAGTATTGGCATTTTAAGGCTGAAAAATACTTTGAGACATTATCTTAATCAATCCTCTGCATTCTAGCCCATATTTTAAAATTATTATTTGAATCTACATGGTTATAGAGACTTCAGAAAACGCACAAACCAGCCATCCTAGTGGGTCTAGCCGAAACATCACCATCGGGAACCGGACCTGACAGCAGATCTGAATCTCTCCTCCTTCAGCTTGAGTTTATTTCCTCAAATTACATATTCATTAGCTATGGTGAACAGCTGGTCATCTTTCAGCACCTCACATTATTTTTAAATTTCTGAAGATGTCTGGGTCATCCATCTCTTCCACGGAAATGAGCCAGCTCCTTAACTCAGCCATGGAGTTTATAGCCCAACTCTTCCGCCACGTCTTCCTTCTCTAAACTCAACCCAGATCGCTTCCCCCTCCAGCTCTGTGCCCCATCACAGCAACACCTACTAAACTCCAAAGAGAAAAGGAAAATAAAGTATTTCCTCACGGATTTCTTCAGACAAGTGGCTGTTAAGACATTCCTCTATAGATTTTCTTTCTAAATAACAAAATGGTATTTTATTATATGTTTATAGTATGACTCAAAAATCATGCTCACTCTCCCTCACAGACATATAAATACACATGCATACACATTCATAGCCACACATGTTTTCATTGTATCATGAAAACGAATTGGCTAAGGAATGCCTATTTGTGTCACTTTGAAGTCTGTTATGTTTCTGACTCTCACATCATAAATACTTCAATTTCTAATTCAGTTTTTAGTTCTGTTCTTCAAGCCTTTGACTAATAATAATTCCAGGCTCTTTAATAGCTATAAAACACAACCAGCATGTATTGAGAATATTATCCTTTCAATAAGGTTGTAAAAAGCTACTCATTGCTAATAAATGTAATGGGGAGAAAGCTTGACATTTCCCCATGTTTGTATGTCTGAAATGGTGAAACCCATATTTGGTTTTGTTCCCAGTTCCTGGCATAGATCTAACTCTATTGGGACTTCCTTGGTAATGAGTGTCTGTGCTGATTATATACCAACCACACCCAAATTCATACTCACAAGGTGTCTCCAGGCTGGGCACTGTCTGACAAGGACACACACACATGGTTAGACAGTTGGAACTTGTGGTGACTCCCTGACCCTTGTGGGTAAGTTCACCAACCAAGGACAATGGCATTATCAATCAAGTTTAAGTAATGAAGCTTTCATTAAAGCCCCTAAAGAGGGCTGGGAGAACTCATGGGGAGAAGGTGAGCACAGAGGTTTCCTGTGTCACTTTGAAGTCTGTTATGTTTCTGACTCTCACATCATAAATACTTCAATTTCTAAATCAGTTTTTAATTCTGTTCTTCAACCTCCCTTTCCTGAGGTCAGGCAAAATGGAACTGAATTGAATTTTACTGAGTTCTTGGGACCCAGTTGATGTTAGAAGTTCAAAGCATTGATAAATGTGGAAAGATAAACCTCTTAACTACTGAGCCATCCTTTCAGGCCCTGAAGGCAAATCTTTTAATAAAATTGAAGTAAACTTCCAGACACAGCATTGAACTCAAGCTCAGGTGAGGAGTCCTCTCCCCTTTGGAATTAACCATTACTCTGATTGGGAGTCTTTCTTCAAACAAAACCAATCCAGAAATGACCTGTACCATTAATCCGAACAACTCCTTATCTCAGTTTTCTCTTTTGCAAAACTGGATGCTAATCCCATCCTGGGGGCAATGAAATGGGGGGGGGCAATAGTGTATATAAAGAATCTAGAATTGAGCCCGGCACACTGCAGATTCATTAAACATCAACACTGTAAGCGTCTTGGCAAACCACAAGTCCTACATCAGACCATCTGAATCTTTTCACTCCTGCCTTCTTCCTCAGAAGTCCCCATCTGAGAAGCCACACAGTTCTAGACCAGGATGGATGTATATAGCTGGAGTAATCACACGGCCAGCTGAGAGGTACCAACCGCACTGTAGGGATGAATAGATACCTTCACTCTTGAAAGTGCCCTGGCCTGCCCCGTCTCTTCATAGACAACAAAGGGTCTCTGTAGTGTCTATTTCTGAACTATAAGTTATTATAAGAACTCAGAACGAAATGGCCGGTGGGCTTGAGTGATGGGTGAATTAAACATAAAAAGACTCCTGGCGTTTTAGTCATTCATCTTCTAGATGTAACTTATCAAAAACACATCAGTTGGTCAGTTTCAAGAGTATTGGCTCCTTCCCAAGACTGGAGTGGGCTGGGGTGTGGTGACATCTTGATTAGTCCCAAGCTGACCTTCATTCTCTGATAATCTAGCCCTTAATAAAACTTTCTTCCTTTTCACTTTGGCTGTATTTTGTGCATTAGCTACTCCACCCATGGATTCCTATGGACAGAGAGTGTCCAAAGTGAACACAATGAACACAACATTAATTTAGCAACCCTGTGAAGAAGTGGGATGGAAAGAATATGGAACCAACCCTACTGTTACCTGTAGGTAGCCATTAAATTCACAGGCAACTATTCACAAGCTACCTGTGAGTTTAATCCATCTCAGTTTGACCCTTTTTACAAATTTCCACCAGCTGGCTTGAGAGCTCACTGGGGTCCTGATTGCCAGTAAAATGAAAGTAACAGTGTTTGAAAAATGTCGTGAATTCTCAGCATCTGCCTTCGGGAAGGAAAGCTTCCTTTCCTCATATGCCAAGGACCATCGCTGGGCAAACACCTTCTCTCCTGCGGCCTTCCCCATGTCCTTCCTCCACTCACCACCAACTCATCGGTAAGTATGGAGAGAATATTTTAAAACAGTTTGTGTTGGTGACATGGTTACTTGACATCAACTTAAACCAAATGGCACGATCACCTCTGCAAAAGGGCATGGCCCAGACTCTAGCTGTAGGGGCCGAGAGTAGCAAGTGAGTACACAGGTGTCCTGGCTGGATCACTAGGCTAATTTGAACACTTCTTCCTTGAGGTAACAAGTCTGAATGCTTAAAGCTGCCTTTCTCGTGTGCTTTAAATGTCTGAGAAAGAAACAATCCACATGCAAAGTAAAATAGCCAGATATCAGTGTGGTATTTGAAGGGAACTCTGTCCTCATGCAAAATAACTAGAATATAAGTGACTACAGCATTGGGGTAGTTAAAACATACAAAATTACTTAATAGAGCTGTAGACTAGACAGTACTTTAACAGGTGTGTGTGTGTGTGTGTGTGTGTGTGTGTGTGTGTGTGTACGTGCATACATGCAGGAGGGTGTTCTCTGCAATCTAGGTGACAAAACCAAAGTACAATCTAAGGAAGTACAAACCAGCCCTTGCCTGTTAGGCCACTTGTCAGTACTGACTCTTAGCTTGAATGTCACATCTTTATCTCTGTTAACGGCTAACCAAAGCTTCAGCCTCTCAGGGCTCTCAAGAGCAAAAAGTAGTTTGTGGCGGAAAGCAACATTGCCCAAAACCACCAGTGGAAGGGCCAAAATGGAGCTGAGCAATGATTAATGTGGGTAAGCCACCTATGTCTCCCTCCCCTCTCCTCCCTTCCCTTCTTTTTTCCTCTCTCCCCCTCCCTTCCCTTTTCCTTATGGGGCTAGAATTCTTCGAAATTTTGACTATTATATCATGACTGCAATGTATTATGCAATAGGGCTTCAGTTAATGAGTCAAAGATGTGTGCTATTTTAATAAGAAACTCTATTTTTGATACAGAACTTTTAGCTAGATCATATGCTAAAATAAATGTACCAGGCCTCATCTAGTTGGGTTTAGGGAAGGACTTACTTGTATTAGAGAAGGAGAAAATGACCATGATCCCAAGAGAAACATTAAGGAAGGGGTTCCTCAGCCATTCAAACTGGCAAGCTAGTACACCAACAGGGTGGAAAAAAATGCAGTAATGGGGACTAAAACAAGCACTATTTATGTCTTATTTACCCACACAACCGTCTAAAAGCAGGCCCTGGAGAACTTTTGGCTTCAAGGAAAACCATTTCCAAAAGTGCCGTTTGCTTTCATGGACCACCTTGGAGACACATTTGTATATAGAAGGCCTAATGGCCTGGATGAAGTCCAGCAAGGGAGGTAAATAAAAATAAGCAAGTGTCTTAACCACTTGTCCTGTGCAAATAGGGAAAAGAATGCTAAGAAAAAAAACAGTCTCAAGTCAGAATGACTCAGAGCTGGGGAGGCCAGGAATATCATTCCTCGCCTAGCACAGAGCTCCTGCCTTTCATCTCAGGTCTCAACGCGAGTCTTAGAAGACAGTTTTATTCGGAAAGAGAATGTAAGTCTCCATCTAGTTCTTGCAGGGTTTGGTCCTATCTCTGGTGAAATGTGCTCACTAACAAGTTATTTTGGCAGAGCTTGGCCCATTTCTCCATGGAAAGCTCATAATCCTGAGAGGAAGGGCCAGGACTAAGTGTTGGTCATGGACTCTATCTACTCATGCCCTGGTGATCCTGAGAATGACTCTCAGGCCTCTCTTTCCCCACATGGGATGATCTTGTTCTCACAGACCTTTGAGTTGTGGAAGCAGGTAGAAGAATCCACATCATGGTGATGACCAAGTTTGTTGAGGGTCTCCAAAGAAAAACAGCATGAAGAAATTCTATCGACAGACAAAGGGATTGTCCCAGGTGACAGAATAGAGCTGGAAAGGCTGAATAGCTGTCCAGTGAGAAACAGCCTGGATTTCTGCCCATCCACTCTCCCCAAAAGATGCATAGCTAATGCTTCAGCCCAGGGAAGCACCTACAAAAACCAGAGCAAAGGAAAGTCACAAGAACACCTGGCAGTAGAGCGTGAGGCACCCAACGGAACTGGTTCTTTTCCATCTACTCAGTCTGTCTGTCTGCCGTGTTAGTGAATACAGAGGTACAGCGGTTTATGGCTAAAACATTTGAGTGCTTCCTCAGTCTGACAGAGGAAGCCCAGAGTGGTATTTATATGGTTACCTCAATGCCACGGTTCAATTCAGGGTTTTTCTAATCCCTAAAGGTTAATAATTTACATGAGCACAATCAAGGGTCTAAGAAATTTGGCTTTCCTATGTGTACAATATGCCTTTTCTTATCAGAATCTATGTTAAGCCACACGACACTGAAGATAGGTGAGTTATCTGGGTATCATCCTGGCCTGAATCATCCTGGATCCTGGAGAGAAGTTCTTCTGCTTCAAACACTTCAAGGAGTGAATTAAAATTGTTTGAGGTCACACACAGCTTGCCTCCCACTGAGGTTCTAACTATGTCTTTCCATTGAAGGCCCATGGGAGCTCTAAGGGAAAACACGCAGTGCCAGGAGCAGAGCTCTGTTGGTGTACCTGTGGTTCCTGATCATGACCGCTGGGATCCCTCTCGTAGCTCTCCGCATACAGTCTGATGGTGGCCCGCACACCACTGGAGGAACTGAGCCGGAATATGAGCCGTGATGCATCCGAGAAAATGATCCTCAGGCCCTGAGACCAAGAACATCCCAAATGGCTCAGTGAGCAAGAGAATAATACACAGGCAGTGATAATCATTGCATGTGGCAGAAATCAGAATAGTCCTATACATCAGAGCCCATCACAGCTATGCCAATTTCTAGTTGGCTCTGGATGTTCACTCGAGCACAACACTGCGGTAAACCCAAAAGCTACTTGAGGTTACCCATTTGTTTCTTGATTCTATTTCTGTTGCTTTGTGGCTAATGTGGGCAGATGTTGAAGAGCCAAACTATGACCACATGCTCAGATTTTCTTGGTCTAGAGATATGAGAATTGGAAAAAAAACAGTGCATACAATAGAAATAGGCTAGCATTCAATAAATGTTCTCAAATCCATGGTGTAATCCTTATAAATCTGAACATAACAGGCATTAAGCAAATTATCTATTGCAATAAGAAATACTCTGCTCCATCCTTCCCCACCGTACCCGTTTTTTTTTTGCAGACGAAGTCTTGCCATGTCACCCAAGCTGACCCTGAACTCAAGACCCTGTTCCCACCTTACAAGAGCTGGTATCACATGTGTGCACCAACATGCTAAGTAACCACCCTTGTTTTAAGGCTCAGGTAACCCCTGTATAATTTTAAGCTTAGATTTACCTTTTCCCCATTATCATAGTAGTAGAACTCCATGACAAAATGCTCAGGGTTACCCCCTCATCCAGGCTGTGAGTGTTGCTGAGAACAACCTCACCATCTTAGATGACCATTTCTTTCTCACCTAGAAATGCTGGGCACCAGCTTGGGGTCAGGACAGAGCTGGGGCCAGGCAAATTAAGTGCTAACAAATATTAAATTTGTTTTTAGCTTAGAACATCCCTGTTTTAAGACCAGACTTTTATGACCACAAGATCGTATTTGGACTTCTGATGGAAATACATTGTAGGGCAGCTAACAAAGTCTGATCAGTAGAGTATTAGAGATAACAGGGAGAAAAAAGAAGCCACAGAGTACCTACCAGTCACCACTTCATAAAAAGTAGGTGTCTTAGGTGACCTCAGTGTCAGACATTTTCCCTACGAATGTATCATGGAAATGTCCCCGGCCTCCGCGTCCTGCTGGCTATGAAGCAACCATCACTAAAATCACACCATTTCTGCTATGTGAATCTGAATGCCAGTTCCTTACCCCATCCCAGACCTGACCACATCGGATACAGGAGGGCATCTGATCCCATCTGCATGGTGGTTTACTTTTTAAAGATTTGTCCCAATTCCCAAATACAAAGCTTTTGCTTCTTTTAGAGTTGTTCAACACAAAGCAATGGGAATCAGCTCCCTTACTGGAAACCAACTACCAGTTTTTTGCTGGGTTAACATATGAAAGTGGTCTATGGAGTAAGTGCTGGGCTATGTCCTAGGTATATGAAAGTAAAGGTGCAATGTTTGCTCTTCATCAACCTGGAGTCACCTATTACAACCATCTGAAACTCATTTCCCAGCTAGCTACCTTTCGCCACCAGAGAGCTGAACAGTCAACAAATCACAAACGGAACAAACGAACTGAATGGTGAACATGGAGCTAAAGAGTGCATTTCCTACGGTCCAGAAATTCCTGCTGCAAAATGATGTTCACACCAATCACAGGCCACTGGTTGTACTGCATGCTACACACATAGAAGACCATTAGCAATTAGTAGGAAGGAGGAGAGTTTGACTTGAAGAGGTGATATGGGAGTGAATGACATACATCTGCCCACTGAGAATAGCTTACCATCATCTCTCTTTCCTAGAACACCAACCCTAAGAGCTTAATTGAGAATCAGTATTGTTTGAGAAGCCATTACAGAGGAACAACAACAGAGTTCTCTGCTGCATGCCTTTTCAGACCCTCTCCGTCTCCACATTGCAATTTCACATCCATGTGGAAGGTTAATTAATATCCACTGTTGACTTCATTTAGAATTACCTAGGAGACGCACGCACTTCTGAGTGTGCATCTGTAAGAGGAGATGATTCTCTGAGGAGGAAAGAGCCACTCTACATGTGTGTGTGTGGCGGGGGGCACTATCCTATGGCTTTGATCCCAACTAGTTAAAATGCAAAAAAGGAGGAAGACATTGGAGCAGCATCATTCCCCAGCAAGCAGCCTTGCATGCCGGTTGCCACGCTTTCTCTACCCTGATGGACTGTCTCTGTAGCAACTGTGCTACAAAATTAATCCTCCCCCTCTTCAGTCATTTCTTCTCAGGTCTTTGGTCTTGGGACAAGAAACAGAACTAATACACCACGTCTGATGAGGACCACTTGTACGTGTGAAGAGTTGGATTGGATTTCTCTGAGATCTGCATGTTCCTTCAATGAGCATAACAACTTTGCAGTCCACACATGAGCCATGTTTGCCATGTTCTTTCCAGCATGAATCATTACTACTATGAATAAAACAGCAAGGCCAAACTACCAAACAAGACTTTCCAAGCTTATCATTCCTTAATTTCACCAAAAGAACAACAATAATATGCTTTCTCTTTGTTTTTGTTTTTTGTGGCTTTTTAGGTAGCTTCAGAGGTTGGCAATAGAATAAGTTGCCTACAGGTGAAAAATTTCAGGCCCTCTGTTTTTTTTTTAACTCAAGTTTTATTGGGACACAATTATGCCCATTCACTTAGGAATTACCTATATCTATTTTTGCACTACAGTTTTAGAGATTAATAATCATGGCAGAGATCATCTAGTGCATAAGACCTAAAATATTTATTATATAGTTCTCTACGAGAGTGTTTGTTGGCCTCGGGTATAAACAATTACATCATGCACAGCCTGGAATATTTACCCTTTAACCTTATAGTAGAAAACAGAAAATGTGGCTAGCTGCCATATCAAAATTTCAGTAGGGAGAAATGACGATGATGATTATCATCACAAGATTCAACCCCATTATTTCCCAGGGGTTCCAGTTCCAGCTATAGACACATCTGGACTGTATTTGACCCGAATCTGTTGACTTCTGACCACCTATTCCTGCCATAAGTAGATTTAACAAATGGAACTTTAGTTTGCCATTCTCGCACTTAGTGCTCGCCGCTGCACTACACTGTCTTCTACTGTCCATTTTCCCAGTCCTGTAGGAATACTGTCAAAGACGGTATGAAGCTAGAAGCAAGACATTCTCTCACAAGCCAAGTGTTTTGAAAGCCTTTCCTTCCCCCAAGGAACTGGTCATCTTTTGCTTTCTGACAATAAACACTTTGTAACTAACCATATTTCCCTTCTCAATATGGCTGCCAGGACACTTAACACTCAACTTGAAGCTGGGTCCAAGTGGATCTCCATGACTCGCGAAGCTATGAGTTTTTCTTCTTCTGTCCTTGGCGTTCTAATTTATACATTCTCCAGCCTCGATTTCTGATTCCTCTTTACATTCTAACAGTTTCATTATGCGTTTCTGCTGCCATAAATCCTCTTGCACAGACAAGGCCCAGAGCAAATGGATAAAACAAGTTCCCATGGCAACTTGACACTGAAGTGTCTGATCCACTGTGTTTTGTCTTTAGGTCATTCATTGACTCTGAGAGGGAAGAGCCTCACACATCTTGTTCACCTCCAGTTTCGCTGCAGAGCCAGGACAACACCAGGCGCAGAGTAGGCCCTCCAGAAACTCTAGTTAATGTCACTGCCTGTTCAACACCTGGAGTGAGCAATGCTAGGGACCTCACCAGGCAGTCCCAGGAGGATCTTCGGCCCTTTAGCTAAAGAAAAACAAAAGCACACTCTTAGGAGTGAACTGGGGCTGACAGCTCCACCTGAGCAGGTAGTTGTAGAAGACAATTATAGACTGAAATCACCAGCACGTTAGAAATACATCAGCCTCCTACATTGACTAGCCCATCGTTTAGTGCCACAACGCACTCAAACAAACAAGTTTGTCTAAAGCAATAAAAGTTGAGCCATATGGCTTTCTGGCTGCACAATTGCGAGCAGATTGCAAACATTGCTGCACACTGGAATTAGCTGGAAGGGGAATTGTCCATACAAGACAATAGGGCCAGGCCCTTGGTCCAGACAGGGTGACTGGATTTGTATGGGGAGTCCCTTGGGCACTGGGATTTAGTGGCTCTCTGGGTGAAGTGGATGTTGCCGACAATCAGGGCAACTGCAACTGTATTTTCAGTGAGTCCCCCTTCCTCGTGCTGCAGATACCGGGATTGTGCTACGTGTTAGTTTTCAGATTTTAGCATAATATTCTAAGGAAGTCCCAGAATAGTCATGAAGGAATCTATGACTCCTCTGCAACTTTAGTAGCTAGAACATCGGAATGACACAGCCGTGATAAAAAGCAAACATACATAGGAGAGCGTGCTTGCCCCCTTTAGGAGATAGGGTAAATTATGGGGCTGGGTGGTTGGTACAAGAGTTGCTGCCTTAAACCTGCCTGTAGTGCCCACCTCAGTGCTGAGAGTAGAGCTGGACCCACCCTAGATCTGTTGTAATATCACCTACTGCATACAGCTCTTTCCTCACAAACCCAGACACCACCATAGCCTGCCTTCCTATTTCTTTCTTTCTTTCTTTCTTTCTTTCTTTCTTTCTTTCTTTCTTTC
>LOEQ01006975.1:55263-67817 GCA_001685075.1 Bramus lutescens | reverse complement strand
CAACAACACTAATTGCAGAAAGCCTACAAACTCATGGAAATTAAACAATGCTCAGTGGAACCACACCTGGGTCAAGGAAGAAATAAAGAAACTAAAGACTTCCTAGAATTTAATGAAAATGAAGGCACAACATACCCAAACCTATGGGACACCATAAAAGCAGTGCAAAAAGGAAAATTCGTAGCATTAAGTGCCTGCATAAAGAAAGTGCAGAAATCTCACACTAGTGACTTAACAGCACACCTGAAAGTTCTAAAACAAAAAGAAGCAGACTCATCCAGGAGGAGTAGATGACAGGAAATAATCAAACTGAGGGCTGAAATCAATAAAACAGAAACAAAGAAATAGTGCAAACAATCAATGAAACAAAGAGCTGGTTCTTTGAAAAGATCAAGATAAACAAACTCTTATCCAAAATAATCAAAAGACAGAGAGGAAGCATTCAAATTAGGAAAATCAGAAACGAAAAGGGGGACATAACAACAGACAAAAAGGAAACTCAGAGAATTATTAGGTCATACTGCAAAAACCTGTATTCCACAGAATTAGAAAATCTAAAAGAATGGCCAACTTTCTGAATAGGTGCCACATACAAAAATCAAATCAAGATCAGGTGAACAATTTAAATAAACCTAAAACCTGCAAGGAAATAGAAGCAGCTATCAAAAGCCTCCCAAACCAAACATAAGCCCAGGACCAGATGGTTTCAGTGCAAAATTCTACCAGAACTTCAAAGAAGAGCTAATACCTATACTCCTCAAAGTGTTCTACATAATAGAAAGAGAAGGAACACTGCTAAACTCTTTTTATGAGGCTACAGTTACCCTGACACTGAAACCACACAAAGACTTAATAAAGAATGAGAATTACAGACCAATCTCACTTATTAACATTGATGCAAAAATACTCAATAATGTAGTGGCAAACCAAATCCAAGAACACATCAGAAAATCAAGTAGACCTCATCCCAGGGATGCAGGGATGGTTCAACATATGAAAATATATCGACATAACCTGCCATATGAATAAATTGAATGAAAAAAAGCCAGATTATAATCTCATTAGATGCTGAAAAGCATTAAAAATAATCCAACACTCCTTCATGATAATGGTCTTGGAGAGAGCAGGGGTACAAGGAACATATTTAAACATAATAAAAGCAATATACAGTAAGCTGACAGCCAACATCAAATTAAATGGAGAGAAACTCAAAGTGATTGCACTAAAATCAGAAATAAGACAAGGCTGTCCACTCTCTCCATATCTATTCAACATAGTTCTTAAAGCTCTAGCTAGAGCAATAAGACAAGAAAAGGGGTTCAAATTGAATCATACTTTCATTATTTGTATATGATATGATAGTATAAATAAGTGACCCCAAAAACTCTAACAGGGAACTCATATAGCTGATAATGCTCTCATTAATTTGTTAGAATATAAGATCAACTCAAAAAAACCTGTAGCACTCCTATATACAAATGATAAAGAAGCTGAGAAAGAAATCAGAGAAACATAACCTTTCATAATAGCCACAAATAACATAAAATATTTTGGGGTAAGACTAACCAAAGAAGTGAAAGACCTGTTTGGCAATTGCTTTAAGTCATTGAGAAAAAAATTTAAGAAGATACCAGAAAATGTTAAGATCACCTATGCTGTCAGATAGGTAGGATCAACATAATAAAAATGGCAATCCTACCAAAAGCAATCTATAGATTCAATACAATCCCTATCAAAATCCCAACAGAATTCATCACAGACCTTGAAAGAACAGTACTCAACTTCATATGGAAAAACAAAAAACCCAGGATAGCCAAAATGATCTTGTACAATGAAGGAATTCCAGAGGTATCACCATCCCTGTCATAAAGCTCTATTATAGAGCTATAGTAATGAAAACAGTTTGTTATTGCCATAAAAACAGACTGGTTGACCAATGAAATTTGATGTGGGATTCCCCTCTGCATGCTGTGAATATGTATTATTTCCATTGGTTAATGAATAAAGCTGCTTTGGCCTATAGCAGGACACAATATAGCTAGACTGGAAGAGACATATATATAGAGAGAGAACAGGCAGAGTCAGAGAGATGCCGTGTAGCTGCCACAGGAGACAGATGATGGACAGAACCTTACTGGTAGATCACAACCATATAGTGATACACAAATTAAGATAAATGGGTTAATTTAAGATATAAGAGTTATCCAGGAATAGACCTATCCTATTGGTCAAGCAGTGTTGTAATTGATATAGTTTCCATGCAATTATTTTGGGTCTGGGTGGCTGGGAAACAAACAAGCGGCCTCCTGCCTACAGACTGACACACCAACATGGGCCAACTATATCCACATAAAACCTGAAAGAGCTTGAAAAGAAATTCTAGACAGAAAAGAACAGAGTTTAGTGCAGCTTCTTAGAAGCTGCATTTTTTCAGATGGGCTCTGCTTACAGGTGACAAGCAGAGGCACCATGGCTCCTTTAAGAGAGGTCTTCCTGATCCAACATTAGCAGCAAAAATCTGCATGGTTTCAAAACAGCAGTTTCCTAACTTCGTGCTAGTTGCACAAACAACTATGTCTGTTTCAGGAAGCTGAGCACTTAAATGGCATCTGTGAGCAGCGAGTTACAAATTGCTTAATGGTGACATAGACCTGCTGCAGCCCTGGAGCTGGGGCAATCTTCATGGCTCTCAGGCAGTGAACATACCTCCATCATGTTGTACTGGTCGGGGCCAACAGGCAGGGTCACAGAGTTAGTCCTATTTATGCCTACTTAGCATTTAAAAGAAAAAAGTGCTTCTACTCAAAAAATAATTACAGATATGCACTCAATAAAGACAAATTCAGATGGAAAATACTTCTAAATTGGTCACAATGTTGGATAAATGTACATAGGCTTGAGAGAGAGAGGAAAAATAGTATAGATAGTATAATATAAAGATTAGTGACAGACATATATTAAAGGAGTAAAGATAATAAAATAAGTACTAACTTGTAGAAAAATTAATAAAGTAATAAAAGTCAGCCATATAAATATGGAATATACACAGAGAGTCTGGATTATGTATATTATTGTGTTTTCTTTGAACTTTTTGACTGTAAATGAGCTAAGTACTGAGAGACATTTCATTTTATGGTCTGCTAAGGTAAACTAACATATTTCCTATAAAGGTATCTTGACTTCAAAATTTGTGTCTAAGGATATGTTGCTTTGTAAAAGAGGTTCTACTTTTGTTTCCACAGAGGATGAGAACATGTGGATTCATTTCAGTCTAATATGGTTTAATGAAACAAGACCACCTGAAAGGTCGCCACAAATCTCAAAAAATTACTTTACCCAACAAAAAGCAGGAAACCATTTGGAGAGAACAATGACCAAATTCTCAAATATTGTCTACAAACACTTGTTTTTGTTTAAAGGAAGATATGTTATAGAGATGAATACTTTGCTTTGGTATGATCTGGTTTAATGATACAAATTCAAAGTCTATATATATATATATTTCTTCTCTAGATTAAGGTATTGTGATTATGTAGCTCATTTAAAAATGTAGTGTATAATTAAGAAATATAGGTTAATAGATGTTCTTCTATAATAGTCAGGCTTGTAGTCATGTTAGATTTTCTAGATACATCGAAATATATTTCAGTTAGATATGTATTTTTCAAATCTTTCAAAGACTAACAGAATATGGCATTTAAAATATTTTAAAAACTTAGGACTTTCCATGACAATGAGACTCATCTGCTCCTGGCAACACCAATCTACTTCAAGAGGAAGATGGGCATTGAAGAGGCTCCTTATGGAGTTTGTTAGCCATTTTTGAGAAGAAGTTGATCTTGCCTTGACTGCATGATAGTATGCTGCATGAGCTAGACATGCAAGACCTACAGAAAAAAGACTGCTGAACTTGCCTAAAGGTGAGACAGTACTTCAGGGTTCCTACCAGAATCTGCCAGACATTCTACAGGACACAGAAGAAAGTAACTGGCAAACTGCCAATATAGGCAGAACTATCTCTGAAATTTCCTGATTCATGTAAAAGTCTTCCAGATGATATGGGCCTGTAGACTGAAGATGGATGTCCCAATGTTACAAAAGAACTCTGGGTGACTGTTCAGGCAGTGATATGTTTCTGCCAATTCTAGAATTTTGGAAGTTGCTTACAATGTACTTCCTGTTAACTTAGGAATATTACATCCTTCTGGGGTCTTTAATGGAGATGAAGAACAGTTACAGTTTTCCTTAGTTATGATCAAAAGATAGATTAGATTTAAAACTTCAGACTCACAAAGATAGGATGTATGATGGGCTATTTTCTTTAATTTGCCAACTGTAAATGCACTAAATATTGTAACTATAATTCTTGCTTGGTAACTGTTTTGTTGTAGGTAATTTTGCTATGGTAAAGTTAAAACCTTCCTTTTCATTTAAACAGAAAAGGGAAATGGATGTGGGATTCCCCTCTGTATGCTGTGAATATGTTTTTATTACATTGGTTAATGAATAAAGCTCCTTTGGCCTATAGCAGGGAATGATATAGCCATGTTGAAAGAGATATATATGGAGAGAGAAGGCAGAGTCAGGGAGATGCCATGTAGCCACCTCAGGAGACAGATGCCAGATGGAACTTTACCAGTAGGCCACACCACATGGTGATACACAAATTAATAGAAATGGTATAATTTAAATATAAGAGTTAGCCAGGAATATGCCTAGGCTATTGGTCAAGCATTGTTGTAAATGATAAAGTTTCTGTGTAATTATTTGGGTCTGGGTGACTGGGAAATGAACAAGTAGTCTCTACCTACAGGAATTGAATCAAAGACTGACATATTAATCCACACACCTATGAATACCTGATTTTTGACAAAGAATATAAAATTACCCAATGGAAAAAGAAAGCATCTTCAATAAATGGTGCTGGCATACCTAGATATCAATATGTAGAAGAATGCAAATAGATCCATATCTGTCCCCATGCACAAACTTCAAATTCACATGGATTAAAGATGTCAACATAATCCCAACCACACGGAACCTGATAGAAAAGAAGGTGGGAAGCAGCCTTCAGTTTATGAGCACAGGAGACCATTTACTAAATAGAATACCAGATACTGAGAGAGTATCAATAAATAAATGGGACCTCCTAAAACTGAGAATCTTCTGTAAAGCAAAGGACACATTCAAAAAGACCAAAAGGCAACCTACTGAATGGGAAAAGATCTTCATCAACTCCACATCAGACAGAGGACTGATCTGAAAAATAAAAAAAGTACTCGAGAAATTAGACATCAAAATTCCAAACAATCCAATAAAAAAATGGGATAGGGAACTAAACAGAGAATTCTCAACAGAAGAATCTCAAATGGCCAAAAGATGTTTAAGGAATTGTTCAACATCCTTTGCCATCAGGGAAATGCAAATCAAAATGGCTCTGAGATACCATCTTATACCATTCAGAATGGCTAAGATAAAAAAAAATCAATGATAACTTATTTTAGAGAGGATGTGGAGTAAGGGGAACACTCACCCATTGCTGGTAGTAATGCAAACTTGTACAACCACTCTGGAAAACAGTATGGTGGTATCTGAGAAAACTGGAACTCAACCTACCTCAAGACCCAGCAATACCACTCTCGGGCATATACCCAAAGGATGCTCAATAATACTACAAGAAGATTTGTTCAACTATGTTCATAGCAGCATATTTGTAATAGTCAGAGCCTGGAAACAACCTAGATGCCCCTCAACCGAAGAATGGATAAAGAAAATGTGGTACATTTACACAATGGAGTACTACTGAGCAGTAAAAAAATAATGACATATTGAAATTTGAAAGCAAATTGATGGAACTAGGAAAAAAATCCTGAGTGAGGTAACCCAGACCCAGAAAGATGAACATGGTAGGTACTCACCCATAAGTGGATAATAGCTGTAAAGCAAAGGATAATGAGCCTATAGTCCATGACCCTAGCGAAGCTTAGTAACAAGGTGAACCCTAAAAGAAACATATATAATATAGACCCCCCTTGGAAGGAGATATAGACAAGATCTCCTGACAAAATTTGGAGTGTGGAGGTTGGGGGAGAAGGAGAAAAGGTGAGGGCAGAAGAGAACTTGAGGCAATGGGATGGTCAAGATGGAGGAAGGATGGAGATGGAGAACAAGGATAGAAATATTTTTATTGTGGAGCCAGTATGGGGACAGCAAGAAACCTGGCCCTAGACAAATTCCCAGGAACCTACAAGGGTAACTCCAGCTAAGACCCTAAACAACAGTGGAGAGGGTGCCCTAACTGGCTTTGTCCTATAGTCAGATTGTTACTACCTTAAATGTTATGATAGAATCTTCATCCAGAAACTGATGGAGACACTAGAAAAAAGACAAAATCTTTAACAAATGGTGCTGCTCAAGGTGGAAGGCTGTAGCTAGAAGAATCCTTATATATCTATACTTATCATCCTGCATAAAGTCAATTCCAAATTGATCAAAAACATCAACATAAAACAAGATACACTGAACCTAACATTATAGAAAGAAGGGAATAGCTTTGAAGTCCATGCACAGGAAAAGACTTTCTGAGCAGTGCACCATTGGCATAGGCTCTAAGATCAACAGTTAATAATAATCCCTCAAAACAGAAAAGCTGTGTGCAGCATGGCTGTAATCATTAGGACAAAGCAGTTGCCTACATCTTGGGAAAATATTTTTACCAACTACACATCCAAATTACATAAAGTATTAAAAAAACTGTAATGAGGTCTGGTGCCCTCTTCTGGCTTGCAGACATACACACAGACAGAATATTGTATACATAATAAATAGATAAATATTTTTTAAGAAAACTGAATATCAAGAAGAAATTAAAAGATGGGCTACATTTCTAAGCAGTATTCTCAAAAGAAGAAACTCTAATGGCCAAGAAATATTCAACATCCTTAGTAATCAGGGAAATGCCAATCAAAAATACTTTGAGATTTCATCTTATGCCTATCTAATTGGCTAAGATGAATAAAACAAGTGCTACCTCATGCTGGTGACGATGCGGAGTAAGGGAAGAATGGGACTGCAAACTAGTACAGCCGCTGTGGAAATCAGCGAAGTGTTGGTACCTTAAGTTACAGCTTTACTGCTCTTGTCAATATACCCAAAAGAGGACACATGGGTGTGCGCCAATACTCACATTTTTAGCGAAGCAAATATTGGATTTATTTTGTTGATAATAAACTCTTGGAGTTCAGCTTTAACCATCCATTTTCACATTTCCCAAACAATCTACTAAAATCTATGGTATAACAAGTAGTCATTTCTGTTGAGGTCTGGGTTTGAGTCATGTGATGAAGAGTTCTTCTGGGTCAAGTTACCCAGTTGCTGAAAGAGCCTCTTGGCTCCTGTACCTCCCAATCTCAAAAGTCCCTATGTTGGAAGATAACAGACAGCAACAGTTCCGAGCATCGATTCTGCAACCAGACTGTCTGTATTCAAGACAAGAGTTGCAGCTGGATAACTAGGCAAGTCATTTATACACCTTCTATCTTAGCTTCACCATTATGGAGTGTGATACAGTAGCAGTTTTCTTGGACAAGTTTTGCCAGCTAAATTCCTTCCTATACAAAACTTACTGGGGTCGTCCAGAAGAAGATACTAAAGCAAAACTTTCTGTGAGAATAATTTGCATGCCATTTGCAATTTCAGAGTAGTGGGAGTTGAGGTAAAAGGAAAATGAAGACAACATGCAATGTAGTGTGAGGTCTTAACACACTGACTCCTAGGGACAGTAGCCCACAGGCTATGATGCATTGCTCAGCTGGTCTTTTCTTCTTTCTTTCTTTTAAAAGGAATAACTTTTGATTAAAATAGATTTTTCACATATATGTATATATATCATGCTATGTACACAAATATACATGTATATATCATGATCATGGTTTCCCTTCCCTTTAGTCTTGTCATTGTCAGCTCTTCTCCATATTCCCTGCCATCAGGAACTACCCCACTCTTTGTCTCTCATTAGAAATTCTATGGGTTAATAATGAAAGGAAATAAATAAGATTAAAACTAATACATCAGAAATGGACAAAAATAACTAATAGAAGCAAATGGTCCCAAAAGAAGGTACACACCTACATATAAAACAAGACAACCTACTAAACTGGAAGCCATAATATATATGCAAAGGAATTGTAGGGTAAAATGAAAGAAGAAATAAATATATAAATGTAAAATAAAAATAATAAGATAAAACTAAAAAGAAAAGGAAAAAAAGAGCATGACACAAAGTTATAACAAGAAACATCCCAGATGGAATTGAGTTTATATTCCCTTGGCAAATCTACTGCTAGACATACACCTTACCTGTAAGAGTCGTTGTCTCAACAGGGAGACTCACTTGGAGAAAACTTATTTTTCATTAACAAATAGTTATCAGTTGGAGATTGCTTCTGGATTATGAACGGAGGCATGCGTTCACTTCTTTGTTCAGCTTTAAGATACCAGCTGGAACAAACCTGCGCATGCTGCCTCTATGAGGATCACTGATCCTGTTAATTTAGAGAGATTTGTTTTCTTGGTGTCCTCCTTCTTGTTCTTTTGCAACCTCTTCTACCCAGGGTTCCCTGAGTCCTGAGGGGACGGATTTGATCGAGACATCCCGTTTAGGGATGAGTGTTTTAAGGTCTCTCTGCAGAGTGTCTGGCTGTGTGACCCTGTATTTGTTTACATCAGCTGCAGGATGATGGCTGGGTGAGGCACCTATTGATGAATGTGGAAAAAATGCCACAGGAATCATTTTATGGCTATCATTTGGTTTTGTTCTATTTTTAGAATAATAGCATGTGGTTTTACCCTAGATGTCTGGGATATCTAGTCTCTTGTTCCTGGTCACCGAAGGAGTGTCTAGTATGTCCATCTCATGTAGTAGGCATTCAGACAAATGAGGTATTTGTTGGTTACTCCCTCAAGCTTTGTGCCATCATCACCCTAGTATATCTTATAGGCAGGACATCAGAGGATTTGTGGCTGGGTTGGTGTTTTTAGTTTCTCCTATGGTATCATGCTGAGTACCGACAGGCACACACACACACACATCTATCTATAATAATCAGGTAATAACCAGGTATTCTTGCCAAAGCACTAAGATGCCTGTCCTGGCTTATGATGAAAATTCTCAATTCTGCTTCTATAATAGATAAAAAGTGACTTGGCATATCAGTGATCCTGTCTCAGCACACACACTGTATGATCTTAGAACAGGAGGGTGCAGTGTCTCTTGGCTCAGCAGACACACATGTTAGAGCCGGTGGATGGAGGAAACCGATCAGCAGACACACTATGCTGGTAGAGCTTATGGATGCAGGAAACAGTTCGAAAGGCTTTTGCATAGGCTTTTTTTTTATCAGAAAACTGTTGGCTTCCGCTTATGTGACCTTCAACTTCCAGAAACCCTGGGCCTAACTGCTTTGATTTACTCCCATACTAAGGTGATCAATTAATGGGAAAGATTGACTTTTTGAGGCTTGTCTTTGGATAGTGTTGGAGATTACCATCATGAGACTTATACTGCCACTACTCTAAAAAAAAAAAGTCATTGGAAAAGAGTCAAGATAAATGGCTGTTTCCATGTCAAAAACCTTTCGGCAGAACACAGGGTTCTAGTGCAATACCTCTTGGGGCTTGGTACAGATGTTAAACAGAAAATGTAATTTGAATTGTTACTAGTTATGTCCTCCCATTGTCAAAAACGATGCTCTTCAAGTCCCATCAGAGAGAACTGTCTTTATGACCAATGGAAAAGACCTGGAGAACACTCTGAAGTTACTGGGCAGAATTCATGGAACAATAATTGGGGTGTGTTGTTACTGTCTCATTACCCAGATGATTAGCTCCCAGCTTCACAGTCCAAAGTGAAAGTCAAAGGGGCTGCTGGCAGTAGTTGAAAAACTCAGTGGTAAGGTACATGGATAGCATGCCTGAGGCCCCTTTTAAACCAAGAAGTAGGGATGAAACAGAATGATATTAAAGCAGAGCCTAGTGCACAATAACCTTGACTCTAAATCCACTGACCTTGGAGCAAAGTAAGAAGACTCTGATGCGTGTTTGGGATTTTCAGGTACTAGAGCAACTCTTCACTGCTGGATCACCAAACCCAGTGTCATGCAGGTGTATACAGCTTGGCTGGCCATCTGAGAACATGTGCTAGCCTATGAATCTTGCTGATTGTCCCCTCCATCCCAGTTCCTCTAAACTCCAGGCCTGTCAGGATTATTATTTGTCATTTATTTAGTGTTTATTTTTCAGAGATAATGTGTCAAAGCACAAGACCACAGCTGTGCCTCTTCTCAAATATGAAAAGTCATATTTAGAATATTTTTATATGATGAGAAAAAATTCACCATGTCTTCTGGATGTCCAGTGGAGTCTAATAGGATGATGATGTCACCTGGCTTTGAAAGAGACTTAAATATGGAAAAGGCAATTTGCAAGTCTTGCATATTTTGATGCTGACACCAAGCTAGGAAAGAAGCAAAAATATTTTGATCTTTGAGCTTGGGCATTTTAGGACAGATCGTCTTTCCAGCAGCATTCTTCTGCAGTGGGGTAAGTGGATGACAGAGGAAGGTATCCAAATAGAATACAGAAAGTCAATATGATAGAATCTTGGTCTCATTTTATGAACCTTTGTGCCAAACCTTGGAACATCCAGGCACCCCCATTCAACCAAGGAGAGGATTCAGCCAAGGAGAGGTTCCCATTCTGTGACAGGGATGACAGCTCACTTCAACTGTCTGGTGGAATCATTTGTTGGGTTTCCATCCAGTCCCTCGTAAACCTGCACACAATTGTAAACTATACATGTATGTATCATTGCCGTGAAATGAGGTAGGGTAAAAGGTGTCTCCAGATGGGCTTGCACAAACATGGGAGGAAGAATATTGTCAGAGTCATGTAGCCCCATAAAGACCTTTGGGATCTCCCACTGAAGTCTGGCACAGGTGCACATTTTAAGAGGTAAGTGCTGCTTCTGTTTATCTGCCTTTCTGTCTGTCTGTCTGATTGACTGACTTTCATATCTTCAGAGATGCACAGAGCTCCATTTCCTTTGCAGATAGGTGCTAACTCACTCTCCTCAGACACTACGCTCAGGAAAAGCATGAAACACCATGAGGTGCCCAGGAGTCTTTGCAACCCCGGAACTTTGCCATTTTCATCTCAGAGGTTTCCTGTCTTGGTGTGATTAATTTATTAGTCTGGAAACAGCAATCTTTCTCTGAAAATTACAGGGCAGGGTTACCCAATCATTCCTTTCAAAGGCCTAACAAGTATAGTAACGGAATTGGAAATAGAGTACCATGTCAGTGTCCTCAGAATGGGACACAGTATACAATGTCCTGGTTAGGACATCTTTCCCAATCACATTTGGTCACTAATGAACCTAGACTCAGCTTTAACAATTCACACAGTAGAGGACAGGATAAGGCTTTACAGGACACATTTATGCCCACCTGATGGGCAATACAGGCAGTGACATGCAGGCAGTGACGCTTTTTGAGCAATATTTCTTTGTTAAGCTTTGTCTCTTTCTTAGAGAGTTAGAGGAGAAGATTCTGGTCCTAAGAATATTGCTTATACATTATAAAAATTGTAATTTCCTTTTTGTTTCTATCGATGCAAAAAGATCCATTTAGGCCCCGAGGTAGTTATTTGGAGTTAGTAATGTTACACACATGGCATACAGTACCATTCTCCTCTACTATAGCTAACAAATGACAGAGGAAGAGACACATCACCTAATAGGCTTTCTTTCTTTGTGTATATATAAAAAGATATGCTCAGCCTTCCACATACATGAGCTCTGCACCCATGAATTCAACCAACAGACAATGGGCACTGTTTAAAAAGTTGTACCTGTACTGGACATGGGGGTATTTTTACTCATCATTTCCTCAAAAATACCCAATAGCAGACCGATAGCAGATACTGTTATAGCACAAGAACAACATATTCATAAACACTATCGATGCTGTTTAAAATCGGTGGGCTATCTTCCCAGGATACAGGGCATGTGCATCCGTGGCTGTGGGATGTTGGTACTCACAGCACCCTGGAGGTAATGGGAACAACGACAATGGCACATGGAACACGGCGTGTAGAAAGTGCTTCATGTGCATTTGTGTAATTTGTCTTTGTAACATGTATGAAAATGAGAGTTGCATTTTAAAGGATCAATTGATTTGTCCAAAGACATCTCATTCATGGCGAGCTAGGCTAAAAGGACAGAATTTAGCATTTCTGAGATAAATTCGGGTATCCTTACTCTTTTTTTCATTCTTTATTTTTTTATTTTATTTTTTTTTGCTGAAAACTACGAACAGACTTACTCTTTTTTCTTCCACAGCTGCTTTCTAATATAGAGAAAGTGTTAAAAGAGCGAATATCACTGCAAAACCTGTAGAGTTTTAACTGGGGAACATTAGCATAGAAATAGCCTGGCACAATTGGATCTAATCTTCTCTCTTTAAGGAGGGAGGGTTTGGGCATGAGGCAGTATAGAT
>LOEQ01006975.1:29207-53531 GCA_001685075.1 Bramus lutescens | reverse complement strand
CTAAGGAGGTTGAGCATGATCTTAAGTGTCTTTTGGCCATTTGAACTTCTTCTTTTGAGAATTCTCTGTTCTGTTCAGTGCTCCATTTATTAATTGGGTTAATTAGCATTTTAAAGTCCTTACATCCTTACATCTAATATCTAATTATGAGTGAATACATATTGTATTTGTATTTCTGGGTCTGAGTTACCTCATTAAGGATATTTTTATCTAGTTTCATCCATTTCCCTGCAAATTTCAAGATATTGTTTTTTACTTCTGAGTAATATTCCATTGTGTAAATGAACCCATTTTGTTTATCTATTCTTCAGTTGATGGATATCTAGGCTGTTTCCAAGTTCTAGTTATTACAAATAATGCTGCTATGAACATAGTTGAGCAAATGTCCTTGTGGTATGTTTCTACATCCTTTGGGTATATGCCTAAAAGTGGTATTGATGGGTTTTGAGGTAGGTTGATTCCCAGTTTTCTCAGACACTGCAGTACTGATTTTCAAAATGGCTATACAAGTGTGTACTCCCACCAGCAATGGAGGCATGTTCTCCTTACTCCACATTCTCTGCAGCTTAAAGTGTTATTAATGCTTTTTATCTTAGCCATTCTGACTGGTATAAGATGGTATCTCAGAGTCATTTGGATTTTCATTTCTCTGATGGCTAAGGATGTTGAAAATTTCTTAAAAGTTTTTTGGCCATATGAGTTTCTTCTGTTGAGAATTCTCTGTTTAGATCTATTACCCCATTTTTAATTGGGTTATTTTATATTTTGGTATCTAGTTTCTTGAGTTCTTTATGTATATGAAAAAAGAAAGTGTCATCATCAAATGGTGCTGGTATAACTGGATGTTGACATGTAGAAGAATGTAAATAGATCCATATCTATTCCCACACACAAGACTCAAGTGCAGGTGGATTGAAAACCTCAACATAAATAGAGTTACTCTGAAACTGATAGAAGAGAAAGTGGGAAGTAGCCTTGAATGCATTATCAGGACATATTAAACTGATAATCCACAATAGGAGGGAAGGAGTTTTTGCTGACCTTTCCTCCTGTACCATGGAGCAGAGAGTTGTCCAGTGGAAGCAGTGTTTCAACTTGCCTTCAGCATTCCTGGAGGGTGGCTGAGCAGTCAGGCAGCTCATGTCTTAGCTGAGGGAGCTTTGGAGCACCTTAGTCTTGGCAGGGGTGGGATGTTAAACTTGTCTTCAGTTTTCTTCATGTGGATCTTTTGCATAATTTTAGACCTCAGAAAAAGTTATGATGACAGTATACAGAGCCAATGTGAACTTCCCCCAGATGTTAGCATTTGACACTCTCCACCTTTTCTCCATACATGTGAAGATGTGCCTGGCTGTGTAGTCACATGCATATGTGAACATATATTCACAACAGGGATTATTTTCCTGAGCTTTCTGAGACCAAGTTGCTGATATTGGCTCTTTTATGTATAAATACCTCTCTATGTATTCCCTACATACCAGCAGATTTATGCAGTCATAGGACAAATGTCAAAAAGAAAGAAAAAGATAAAGCCAGATTTAGAAAGACAAATGTCTCATATCCTTCCTTCCTCCTCTGAGGTGCGTCTGTGCAAAAATAAAGAGGATCATTGTTGAAAAGAAGGGGACTAAGGAAGGAAATGAATTGGGAGACAAATCAGAAGTGGGAAGATAGATACAAGGTACATGGTACACTTGAATAAAAATATCCTCATGAAAATCCACCATAATGTGTGATTAATATACACACATGAATACAATGTAAAAGGTAATTGATATTAATACATTACCAAATTTATAGATAGCCTTTCACTTTCCTTGTTATCTGAAGAGATGTGCTGTTTTGGGGATATTTGTTGTAGTTCAGATGTAACATTTCTATCCTTGTTTGACCTGGATCATTTGGAAGATTGTAGTTCAATTGTCCTGTAGTCTGCCCCTGAACATGGCTCTGTCTGGTGTGTATTCACAGTGATACTCAGATGTGTCTTTCAGACAATACAGGGCAAACATAGGACATTGAATCATTTTCAAGGCTTTATTTTGGGAAGGATGATAAGATGAGTATCTTGCAAACTGATGATGGGTCATCATTTGAGCATCTGTGAAGTTTATCCGTGGCTAAGTCACCATTTTCTCTTTGTGTTTAAGAAGTATCTTCTGGGGAGACAGCTTGAGGTTGTATTTGTGACTTCAGCATCATGAACTGGGACTGCCATTTTCCACAATGTATTCCCTTATTTACTCAATCTCATAATCTATAGAAATGTTCAGAACTCTTTGCTCACAGCTCAGTGAAAAAGAAGGCACTAATGTTATACCAGCACCTGTCCAGTTCTTTCCCTCTAGCCTGAAGGCATCCATCCTGAATAATGCATTCAGAAGCGATTTGTATCAGCTTATGTATGTTCATTTACTGCATGTGTTAGTCACTTATAATATTTTCAGTTCGTTTTGTCCATTTGTTGTCCACTTTAGATTTTTCCCTTCTTCTAACAAGGTCAGAAATGTACAAAAGGACCAGTGAGACATGTCAGTGTGCTCAATGTTTCTAGTCTATCCCATTAGCCTGTTTTCTCTACTCATATCCAGAAAGGACCAACCTCATTATTTTATAATTTATCTTTATTGAATTTATTTCAGAACAATTCAGAAAATACAGTGTTTTCTTTATACATAAAGCAGAATATTATTCATATTATTTTATACTATGCTTGTTTAATTCAATAACCTGTCACATAATTCACTCACTATCAATTTGTATAACTTTATCTAGTTCAAGTTTCACAGCAGGGTAGAATGCTGTTAAGCTATTCTCTGTTTATTCCCCTTAAGCTACTTCTAATAAATTGCTAATAAATTAATCTATGACATATCACACTATGCATATATACTTTAGTATAGAGGTTCATTGTAGGGTAATTAATGAATACTGAGATTCCCCTACATAGGGGCTGAATTAATCTCCAGTTAAAGGAGCAGTGTATCACTGCTCTGCTTACTCACAGCTTTTCCAATGGAATGTGCTACTATAATAGCTATACCAGTGGCATGTTGGTGTGGTTTTAATGGTTGTTCCTATTGTAGGAGTGTGATTGAACATCTCAGGTAGTTAAGTGATGTTTTATTAACATTTGGATTTGTTTGAATCTTTTTACTCATTTTTATTTTGGCCTTTGTCTTATTAAGGAGGATCTTAATATTAGAGAAAATTTTTGTTTCGTTTATTCATTCTCATTTATGTACGTATGTATGTATTTAGTGTGTTATGTGTGTGCATGTGTGCACGTATGTGTGCATGCACGCATGACTGCGCTCATGGGAACACTTACCTTGTAGAGCCAACTGGCACTGCCATATTTCCTTGAGACAGAGTCTTTCATTGAATCCGAAGGCCACTATTTCAGCTAGTCTGGCTGGCCAGCATGCCGCTGGGATCTGCATTTCTCTGTCTTCAGTGACGGCGTTAGAGGCATGCTCAACCATGCCCAGCTTTTTACATAGTCAGACTGCCTATTTTTTCCCCACTCCATACCTATTTTATTATTTTCCAACATTAAGACTCTATAAGTAAATGTTTATTTTTAATCTATTAAGTATAGCTTCTTCATGACTTTTAAACTTCATGAAGTTTTAGTTTCTACTACTCTCTTATGAATTGCTCTTTTTATTCTTTTTGTGGTTGTTGTTTTGTTTTTAGTTTTTATTTTGTTTGTTTTTTGAGACAGGTTTTCTCTGTGTATGTGTAATTCTGACTGTCCTAGAATTTGCTCTGTAGACAAGGCTGGCCTTGAGCTCATAGAGCCTCTGTTTCCTGAGTCCTAGGATTAAAGGTATGTGCCACCATTGCCTGGCTGCCTTTGTATTCTTTGCAGTTAGTTTACTGGGCATTTCCAAATGTTGTTCATGTGCAGCATCTCCAGATGCAGAACCCTGCCCTTTTTCTGTGTGCTTAGTCTCTCAGTCCGTTGTGACAAGTCTTAAGTATTGTCTGTTGGAGGGCGACTACCCCTCATAATTCGAAGTGACACTAGGACTCGTGGTATTAAGGAAAGTGTGGAAGCACTGAGGGGTTTCAGAAATGAGCTCTGAGAGTCTAGGGATCATTAACAAGGTCTTTGCAGTGCATCATGGGAAAGTGAAAGGGACAGGAAGTGAAGTGAGAACTGGTAGGAGGAAAGTCGCAAGTGAACCACTTCCTGGTTCTTAGTGTTCAGATGGCAGTGGTTTTAAGAGAAATTGGAGGTGGTTTCCATGCCTCTTCACTAACAGCTCATCACACACATGCACACACTCAGACATGCACACACACCACCCACACAGAGAGACATGTGTACACATATGGACACACATGCACAGACACACTCACACACACTTACATCTGCTTCCAGTTTGCTGTTAATGTTAACAAGAGAGTACTGCTTAGAGACAGCAGCAGAAGCAATCAAGATTGTGAGAGTGCTGGTTTTCTGTGGAATGAGGCAGAGATAATTGTGGAAAAGTAGCAGCGTAAAGCAAAACATGTGTCCCCATTGCTCCCAGAGGCTTGGAAATGTGCACACATGGAATCAAGAAGAGCCAATTTTGTGGGCAGTGTCTGTCTCACTCTGACCCTCCTGCATAACCGCTCTTGGAGATGGTGTGTCAGGAGGAAGTCAACACAAAAGGTTGCTTCAGGGATGTCATCTGAAGGTTGCAGTAGCTATGGCTGGAGAGCCAAATCTACTCCTTCTTTGGTCTGATAATTTAAGATTAGGCATCTGTGATTTAAGTGAGACTTGCATGAACAAGTAAGTACTAGAAACTCTGTTGAAATATGGTTTGATTCCCTCATCATATGTATGTCCTTGTGTAGTTGAGGCAGAGAGTGTCACACTGACTTGAAGGATTCACTCTTTAAATGAGATTCATGGACATGATCTAAACTGTGACTAAATAGGAAGAAAAAAAATCATATAACAATAAAGGTATTTTGTATCCTCACTCTATACACACCTCTCATTTTTATTCTTGGCCCTCAAAATCTATATGCTAATTTTTATGTGTTCTAATAGAGATTTTTAATAAATTTTTAAGGCTTTTAATGTTCTTAAGTAATTATAAATTATTTCAATTTGATTGATAGCAAGTGGGTTCTGGGTTAGGTGTGGTAACATAGTCAATTAGACACAAACACACAGTATCCTCATTTTACAAGGATCAGAACATAGACTTCCTGAGAAAGAACAAACGTAACTGTTAGTCTGTCTGTCACTGCTCTAAATATTCAATATCTATATACCAAATATCCAAGGTAAGTAATTCATAAATATTAGATTTCTTAGCAATCAGTTTAGGAAGCTGCAAATCTGACCATCAGGTAATCTCTCAGACTGGCCTCTGGTGCAGTCCTTTTTGACTTGTCCCATCAAGATGGATAACATCATGTCAAAAGTGTGGATGATAAGGAGAAATTACATAGCAGACAGGAAGACAGAAATTGGGAAAAACCTGTCTTTCTTTTCTCTAGCAGCCCGCTCTCTTAGAAACTAACAGGGTCTTCCCTTGAGATCTACGCGACTCCTGCTTGATGCATCTCCATTGACTTGACTGCCTTGTATCAAATCCTACCTTTTAAAGGCTCCATCATCTTCCACTGTCATGATACTGAAGACCAAGTTTCTGGTGTATGCACTCTGTGGGTATATGCAACCACAGCAATAACAATGATGGAAAACTTTGAGAATATCATTGTGACATGCAGCAGTTCAAAGTCAAAGAAAGCCACAGTGGAGCAGTGGAGCTAGCTTCCTCTCTGACCTACAGAGCCTGGAACACTGTTTATGTTCACAGTCACTGCAAATCATATGAAGTGTGTCTTCTGCCTGAAAAAAAAAAAGAAAGAGAGGAGGAGTTTTGATAAAACAGGAAATGGAGGTGCAGTCATTTGGGTTAATGGCCTTTAAAACTGAACTATATAAGCTGACTGAGCAACTTCCAATCCCCTTATCTACCTCTGCCCACAATGAAGCAAAGCCCAGCAGTGTTCGTTGTCAGAAAACTAAGTACAAAAGCACACACAATGGAGGGCAGGTGGACTACCCTTGACCAGCTCCTTCCCTGCCTCTAACTGCTCTCCAATTTCATTGTTCTTGTCCTGGGTCATCGCAGGTCCTTCCAAACTTAAGTTGTAAGTTCCCTGAAATGGCAGCTTCCCACCATTGCGTGTGATTCATTAAATGTTCCACTTCCTAGCTCTCCTCACATTTCCTGAAGCCATACTTTTAAGTGGAGAAAACACCCAACATCATCCCCAACCCCACAAAGACTTGAGCTGGTCACTTACTATTCTGAACATTTTGATATCTTTTCTCTCATATTTCTTTTCTTATATAAACTAGGTCTGGGAAACTGTCAATCAAGCTTTTCTGTATTCATGAATCACTTAGGAGTGAGATAAAATGAGGATTTAACCCCTATAGCCCCGTATTTTCAGTCATTTCCCAGGCATTCTGGGGATGCTCACTTATGGACCATACAGTGATCTAGCAATCATGACTGACGATGACTGGCTGCTTTTATTCCTTTCTAGAAGGTTTTGGAGTCCCTTTGACACCTAACTTCTGATTGTTGTCCTGTAAGTATATGAATATGGTCTCAGACTTTAACTCTATTGTATATTTTGAGTCAATATAAAAAGTATCCTTATCTAAAATTACATAGCAATATACATAAAACTGAGAAGTAAACCCATTCCAATCAATCTCTTCTCAGAGGTTTTTCACTGATGGCTTTGACATGTGCAACAATATGCTGTGCCTGAGATCAATTTACACAAAAATCATGATGGGATGTATGTGCTATATCAATAAAGAAAGAATAATAAATGAAGTCACTAAATGTTACAAATCTCCATCCTAGCTGCTGCTGACTTTACTTTCATTATCTTGTTAGCTTTTACATACATGTAAATAGATAAGGACTAGATTCATATTAAGTGGGGAAGCATTGAAAAAAAAACTGAATGAGCAAACTTGGGGTTTACTTTCCCTGTAAAGCTAATATGTTGTTAGGTGCAGTGTACAGTGTAGTAGGTGTCATGGCATCAGGATCCTATGTTAGGTGCAGTGTACAGTGTAGCATGTGTCATGGCATCAGGATCCTATGTTAGGTACAGTGTACATTGTAGTCTGTGTCATGGCGTCAGGATCCTATGTTAGGTACAGTGTACATTGTAGTCTGTGTCATGGCGTCAGGATCCTATGTTAGGTGCAGTCTGCAGTGTATGTGTCATGATATTTTTAGTTTCAATCCAAGAACAATGGAAATATTTTCAGTAAGAAAAAATATGTAGAGATACAAGATGATATTACAAGGTGTAATGGAAACTTTTGCCCCCAAGTTATCTGGAATTTTCTATGAACTTCCAACACCTTTGCAGAGCTGTGACAGTGTTTTGTTAGGCTTGAGCCTCATAGGTTCATTGTATGTATTGAAGTGTTGTGATTCAATGAGTGATTGCTCTCAGAAGTTCACATTTCTAGTTCTCTTGCTAATTTAAAGTATGACCTGGGGTTAGCCACCCATTAAACTGTGTGCATGTTTTTCGCTATTAAAGAAAATTATAATAGAAGTGAAGATTTAGATATTCAATTGGTTTGGGAATGGTATGGCCAGAGTCTACCTGGATTTTTCAGAGAAGCCATGAGATACTTTCAGGCTTGATTCTCATCTACTCAGGAGTCCTGGCTATCTGGCACATGCTTCATGCTTTATTCTAACAACCGGTGTGGCATTTCCCTCTACTTCAGTCTTTGGGAAATTGTACAAGGTTAGAATCTATTTCTCAGGAGCCTGTTGAAGGCCTGTTGAGAAAATAGGAGCACCAGGTCTGTATACTGCCGTGTTGTACAGCTGACACTGGTGACAGACCTCCCAGTCCTGACCTTAGACATAGGTGACTTCTCTGAAGACATCAGGAGGTCCTGTCCAAGGCATAACTGCTCCTGTAAATGTGACCCCATTCTGCCGTGCACCTCTCGGCTTGTGACTGGGCATTCATTTGCTTTAATGAGATTTTGCAGTGACAGGATTGGAACAGATTGCTAGCATTATGGCAGCCAGGATATTGTCAGGAGGAACTTGGCAGTGCTCATAGGTGTTATGATGCAGGCTCTTCGCTCAAGGGCAAGAATATTGAAGGGAAAATAGGAGAAGAGACAGAGTAGAGGTAATGTCACAAAGTTCCGAAGATGAAGCTGGTAGCAGTAAACACGTAGGCAATGATTTGAGATTTACTCACTTTTGAGCCCTTGGTGACTGAAGACATCGCAAGAATTGCTTCAGTGATATTCCTCCTAAATCTGCATAATAATCTCTCAGTGGGCTTTTGGTGAAATTACAAGGATTCATTTACTAAATTGGGTTCAGTGTCTGTATCCTGCATGCCACATGAATATTCAACTCAGTGAATGCTTCCCAAGCTATGTTGAATTAACACATAAGCTGAATATAACTCAAGTAGAACTCAAAATTCCATGCTTATTTTAACCCAACAGAGTCCTGGTGCATCAAAGAATTGGACCCCCCCCCATCTNATCTTGCTGTGTCAGTTAATGCTCATTCTAATAAAGCCCAGTGTAAAAAACTCTTTCAGTATTTGAATCTGATTTTTGGCATTAAGTAGTTTTCTTTATAACAGGGGATTAGGATAATAATATACAGGGCTATGAATGGTTTCTTAGAACAGTGGCAGCTGCCAAGCAAATTCAGGAAGAATGTTTAATTACAGTTCTCAGTAATAACAACAAAGAAACAGTTCAACGAGAGGAAACAAGTCTATTCTGTGACAAAGGTCTGTGCTGAGTGGAGGAGGGGCAGTGCTCCACAGAGTGTACCACAGACAGTTATAGCTGCAACTGCCTTGGCAGGCAATGGGTGTTTTACCTTCAGTTTGAGCATAATTTCTTCTTAGCACAACTCAGTTGGCACTCCAGGTTAAACCGACAGAATTATACTCTTTCTCCAAAGCGTGCAAGTCTTTTCTGGAAATGAAATTATTAATAATTCTTTGAGAAGAGTTGATCCCATCCACTTCTGTAGAACAAGAGCACTTACCTAGGAGTCTGGCACCCTGTGTTCCCATGTAGAACTCTTCAAATGAGGCCAACTCAAAGAACTAGGTACTCTCTCTGAATCCCTTTCAACTATCAAGATTTCCCAGATAGTCTGATTATAAAACATAATCAGAAAATACTCCTTTGGAAACATTTTGCCTGTACAATGTCATATGACATTAGATGCATAGTCAATGGTTAAATGTGGTATGTACAACTTTATTGCAAGGAAATGGTTTTTTATACTTTTCATGTACAAACTAAAGTTCTATATGTGTTTTATATACAAAATGACAGTCAATAGACCAGCATTATTTTTATTTTCGTATTTAGATCAGTGGTTCTCAACCTTCCTAATGTGGACTTCAACACAGTTCCTCATGTTGTGTTAACACCAAGCATAAAATTATTCTCATTGTTTCTTCATAACTATAATTTTGATACTGTTATGAATCATAATGTAAATATATGTGCTTTCTGATGGTTAGGTGATCTGTGAAAGGGTCATGACCCATGGATTGAGACACAGTGTTAGAGATGGAAAAACTGAAACTCCCAAAGTTGAAGTCATTTGTGCGAAATGATGGTGTGAATTATGAAAGAGAAAATGTGAGGGCTTTTTTGTTCCCAACAATCATGGTTTCCTCTTTAAGATAATTTCTGGATGAAAGGCAAATATTTCAAGTCCATATCAGCTCTATAAGGGAGAAATTGGTTTTCATTTTTAACTGAATGTGTCCTTCAAAGGAAGACTGAAATCAAGGATGGGGGCCAGACTTGTTTTAATGACCGAGCCTTGGATTCCAGAAGAGCTTAAAGAATGACAGAGGTTCGTTTTCATTCTGCCTAGTCATAACACTGCAGAGTAAGTAATTCCCAAGGCAGTTTCCCTGTTTGAAATGGTGCCACACTTTCATGTCTTTATCACTATGAGCTCAGCAGGACAGGCTAAGAAGCATGCAAATCACACAAGCACTGGTGTATGATGTGTGTGAGGGGGGTTGGGGGGTCATCAAATTGCTGGATTGAAAGAAAATCCAAAAAAGTGCAATCTGTCTTCCATGCATCTTGACGACTAGAGGAAGCCTGAAGCGACTACAAGGTGAATGTCCATCTGAAAAGACACTGAATACATGGGTTAGAAGATACTTACTGTAACTTGTTTTAATGGTGTCAGATAAGTCAAGCCTGGTTGGAAAGAATTCAACAAAAGTTGTCAAAAGGTATGAATAAATAACTAGGAGGAGATTCACTGATCTCAGGTGATGGGGTGTCCAGAAGAGATGATTCATAGCCTTATTATGGAAATGCTTCAAATAAAAGCAATAGTATCAAGGGAACAGGAAAAGTCAGTTTTTTATGTCAGAAATTAAACACGAGTCTCCAAACATAAAACTGGGGTGTGTGCATGTGTGTATCTTTCTGTAAAGAAGATGGAATTAGACTATTCTCCTCCTTCAAATTTGATAATCATATATACTGAAAATAGCCAGTGAAGCTATACAATGAAGAATAAGAGTTTTAAAAGCAGATAAAGATCTCAAGATAAGCTATGCACAGTCTAAGGACTTACAGATTGTTGGAAAACAAGTTTTGCCAAATAGCCTGCAGGAAATAGTGGGACCAATGGAGCAGGCATGTTTCATCATTTGCATTTGCTACTAACATACCCAAGAAACACTGTAGGAATCCCACAATGTTTAAAGCAGAAACATCTTTATTTTTAATTTCCTAGCATCTAAGCTCAGTTTTAGAGGAAGGTTTTTGTATATTCACAGTATAAAGGAAAAAACTGCCATATTGCTATGAAACTGCCCCTGGTACATTTTTAAAAATAAAACTAATCTACTTCTAATAATTTTCCTATCTTTATTTTCCTTACAAAGTTAAACACTACTGTGGTTTGAAGTGAACAAATACAATGATCTGTAAATTAGAAAGTAAAACCTAATGATCATTAGCAAATCATCTAATGGCATGGTCCATGGACGGAGATGCTGTTTATAAAGTCAGATGTCTGAAAAGGGGCTCCTCTATCCACATCATAGCAATCCTCGCATTAGGGGTGCATCAAAGTGGTGATCATTGTTCATGCGTGGATGGGTTGAGATGGGCCTTCACTCTGCTCTTCTTAGCTGCCTAATGGAGCATGGAGCTCAGCCCCAAGGAGGTCAGAGGAGGATTTATGGTCCTTGGTGATTTCATTTAGATTACAAGCAGCATCCTGATATTAGGAATGACATCTAATAGGAGTCCTAGAGCTGACAGTGTCAAGGAATGGAGCTGGGAGAATGCACCCTGAGGTGAGAACACCGTCAAATGAGTTTACTTGAGCTTTTTATTTAAATGATTTTGTTTAATCAGGTTTTCTTGGTTCACCTGTGAGACAAGTGATTCCAAAAGAATTTTGACAAATAAGACAAAACAAAAATGATTGCTTTGGCTTTCTCTATAGAACCCTCTCCTCCCCTGCTAAGATAATTTTCCTTCTGGATTATTAAATCAGCAAACAGTCATTAACCACACAGACACTAATGGAATTCTTTGATTTAGAAGGAAATGGTGGTTTATCTTGGTGTCCTATGCTTAGATTTGGATGTATTGTTTGTGTTTGTAAACTTCTTCAGTATGAAATGGCTGGACAGTGGGGTCTTGCCAGCCTTCTGCTGTGGCTTTAATTAAGGCATTTACAACTTTCTAAATACATGGACTTCAACATTTTCATTAAAACCCATTTCGGTTCCTGTTGCTTTCAACAAAACTTATTTTATGGCTGGCTTAAGAACATCTGGTCATGAAAAATAACCACAAAATTTTGTTGAGAATAAGTACAATAACTCATACACACATTTAGTTGCATTTCATTAAGCAGAGGTTAGACATAGCATAAAAACAATGTTTTAAGAAACAAAGGAACAGAAAACTTCTGAGTTCTTAGAGAAGAAGCATTGATGTGATGTCGCCTGAAGTTTCCCCTGTAGTGGTGATTTACCAAAGGACAGTTATTTGTAGGTGTTTGGTATCTATAAACTGGAAACAACAGTTCCACTCTACCTTATGTTAGAAATAGTTAACATGTAAATGGGCTTTAAGGTTATAAATTTTAAAATGCTATGAAGAAATTACAATGTGAAGGATTTAGCCATTTCAAATAAACCCACTAAAGTTATTAGTTTAAAATGAATTTATTACAATGTTTTAAGCATTCAGCAATTGCTATGTGGGAGTTTCTGTTGAGAAGGTGATATTTACTTTGATAGTGAAGAAGGCCGACCTGGTAATATAGGCCTATATTGTAGCTACTCAGGTGGCTGAGATAAGAAGTTTGCAGATTCAAGACTGCCTAGTCTACAGAGCTAGTTCAAGGTCTGTCTGGGAAAATTAGCAAAATTATGTTGAGACAAATTAAAACAAAGAAAATATGTGAGTAGATGATTGGAAGAGATCTTGCCTGCCATGTATGAAGCTATAGCTTCAATCCCTAGCATTGAAAAAGGAAGAAACACTGTTCATTATATAAGTTCACATTTAAAACATGGCCATCATTGTATTATTCTAAAGTAAGGACCCAGTGTTTCCTGAAAATTTATCTCATTCTTTTCTTCTTTCTTTTCCTCCTCTTTGTTTTGTCAGGCTCCCACCTTGCAGACAAGCCCAGGCTGGCCTCAAAATATCTCTACATCTCAGGTCAGCTTCAAACTCCTTTTTCCTGCCTCCATTTCTAGTGTTCTGGTGCCACAGGCTTGTATCACCAGCTTTATGTTTAGTAATTTAGGTGACACTGGTTAATTTGTGGGGAGAATTCTCTGTGTGTGCTCTTATTCAAATGCATGCTGCATTATTAGCTACTCCAATCAATTAAAAACTATTGTTATTCATCTGTGTTTTAGGCATCATGCTTGCTCTAAAATACATATACTAAGAAGAAAAAAATGCAGAGTCTAGACTCAGGCTGTCATGAAGACATTTTGGGTTCTTATTTTTTATGAGAGAAAGAAAACCTATAAAAAATGACAATGAAGGATACCTTGTGTGGAGGCAAAAACCATCAACTGACTGGTCCAAGATTCTTTGTTGTCTTCTAGGATATCAAGTAAGAAATGAAATGGCTGAGTCTGGCTGCTGGATAAAACAAAGGACATGATGTGGTGTGAATTTTTCTTTTGCTAGTGCTTGCCTGTCATCCCTGGAGCTTCCAAACATAGAATAACACAAGACAAGTCTCGGTTTCTCTGAACCATGTGCATAAGGATCTAATCTTAAGAGAGATTTTGAATCCTTAAATGTTGAGAGCAGGTAGCCGTGCAGATTAGTTCTCAGGTCCTGTCTTAATTACTTTTCCACTGTGGTGACAAAATACCTTGACCAAAGCAACTTACAAAAGAAAGCATTTAATTTGGGGCTCACAATAGGCTAGAATCCATGGTGATCATGGTGACAGTATGGCAACAGGCAGGTAGGCATGGTGCTGGGGCTGTAACTGAACTTACATCTGATCCACAAGCACACACAAAGAAAAGAGAGAAAGAGAAAAGGAAAGGGGGGAGAGAAAGGAGTGGAAAGTTAATTAGGAATGATGTGGACTTTTGCAACCTCAAAGCCCACCCTCAGTGCCACCCTTCCTCCAACAAAGCTACTCCTAATCCTTCTAAAACGGTTCCACCAACTGGGGAGCAAACATCCAAATAATGAGCCTATGGGGCCATTCTCATTCAAACATCACAGGTCCTCTGAATGGTGCAATCTGTTAGAGGGATCTGAAGACATCAACTTTTATAAGAGAAAGCAAAAACATATCACATCTATCCAACTTCAAGTAAAGCAAAGAAACAGACTGTTGCAAGCAAAAGATTAGTTTTTGTCTTTGAAAAATAAGATAGATTGGAGGAATTTCTCCTGATGACCTCTAGGTGTTCTGAAGGCTCCTTGAGATACCATGTTATATTTTTTTCCTTCCTCTGAGGCAAAACTGAAGATACTGAGAGATGTAAAAAGACAAAAAGAAAAAGATTTCCCACTTTGGTTCCTTGCCCTGGATTTGTTTAATGTAAGTTGGACCGTTTAGACACAGTGAAGGTGTCTCAGAGCACTTGGGTCTTCTTGCAGGATACTCCTGGTACCATTTACCTTGCTAATTTGCTCTTAATGAGTTCATCAGCAATGATTTAATACAACTTTGAGGAACAGCTTTCTTTAGTCTTTAATTCGCGACAGTTCCCCTTCTATTTGGCAGTACATTAATGGAAATGGAAAATTGCCTCATTCTAAATGTCAGAATAATACCGCACCAAAAACAATTCAGTCATGTCTTTCAAACCACGCACATATGGTTCATCAGCAAATGTCACAGTTCTACTCCCCCTTCCCCCATGCTCCCACCCTGCCTGCACCTTCCCTCTTCATTCGCCTTCCACACGCCGCCGGGTCTGGTAACTGTTGTTCCCATTAAGCTTTCACTTCTTTCGCTGAAGCTTCATTTCTTCTGTCACCTGTATTTGCTAAAGATCCAGAAATCAGGTCTCATGACACCACATTTGTGTAGATCTTGGAAATGACAGAGTTCACAGATCAGGTGACAGCAATTGCTTTAGTGTTATAAATGTCTTTCATCTGCTCTCAAAATTGAAAAGAAAAGTTATGTGAAGTTTCCTCCAAATATTTTTTGTGCATAATTTTAGAGTGTTTGGTGACATTCCCTCAATGAAACTGTGTTCTCTGCTTTACCTTCACCAAGTCAGTGCTTTTCTTCTCCGAGCACTGTGTCCAAGCAGGTTTCTTTATAAGATAAATGCTTTTATTATGAACTTCTTAGCTGTGATTTATTGGGCAAGCTTATAATACTAACCCTTGGTAAGTACCTATTCACTTGATCTTATGGTAACTAAATTTTAATTGCCGTCTTAGTTCATTAACACACAAATGGCATTTCAATAATGTTCAGAATTAGTCTAAAAGCTGAACTAGTCAAAGACACAGCAGTTTCTGAATTTATTGATCGAGCATGAGCTGCCATGGTTACCCTCTGCACACTATTTTAAATGACAAATCTCTCTTCCTGAGAAAGACTTTTCAGATAATATCTGGAAGAAATACTGAAGGACTACAAGATATCCACTCCCAAATGTGTGTGTGTTTATGAATTCATATTCAAAACACATGCCTAACACTGGAATTTTGAAGCTTAATTAATTTGGGATATTTGCTTTCTATTTTTATCAGAAACCCAACTCATCTGTGAAGTATGATACATTAATTTAAGTCAAATTTTTCTTTTCTTTCAAATCACATTTTTATTCTTTGAAAGTTTCATATACCTGCTCCTGGTAGGCTCACTTAGTTAAGCTGAAGCTAATCAGAAGGGAAACTATGGCTTTGCATTACAGAAGTTAGCTCAGAAGGCATGTAGAAAATTTCCCAGGTTCTCTTTTGGTCTCTTTCTTTAGCTAGCGGTCTTAAGAGCATTCCCCATCTCCTTCTGGAGGCACTATATAATATTGTAATATACTTGGTCTCATGGTTTATTAAACACCTAGTTTGTGAGAGATGCTTTACAAAAGTCATTTAATATAATTGTACCAAAGAAAGTGAAGTGGTTTGGAAAGTTTCCTGAGGTTTAAAATGTTTTCATTTACATAAATGGTAGACATGTGGACATGTGGATCTATAATTTCTCTATGTAATATGGGATATATACATACATGTATACATAGACACACATACACATATGTATATATAAAATAGAGAACTAGTAGATATCTGTCAATTATTTTGTATGACCATTAGAGAAAGAAATGACGGAAGCTGAAAGTTTTCATGCACTATGCCTCCCTACCTTAGAGGTTGTTCCTTCTCCAATGCTTTCCTGTGATGCACTGGATCCTGAAGAGGTGTGTTTGTCCTAGCTAATCAGCTCTACTGAGAGCAGAATTTAGCATATACATCATAGGCTGTTTTGTGTATTCCTTTAGCCATTACCTTCTGCCTTCTACAATCCTTCTATGCTATCTACAGCAAATTGAGGCTACCACTCACTTCCTTGAACTGACTTTTTGAACTCAACATATGAATGTACATATTGTTTTTATGTCTGTTTCCTATTATTCCAGATGAGTGAATAACTCATAAAAAGGATTAGGTTTTTTGGGGGGGGGAGGATCAAACTATGAAGACTGAAGTTTAAGATGGGATGGTTACATGCTGAGGTAGTATCGGACACTGCAGGTTCCTGGAGGCCAGGATACTATATACAAAGAGGCACTAGGTACCCTCAGGTAATGTCCTCTTCCCTTATACAGTCACAGGCTTTATTCCAAATTCCACACTATCTTGTTATGAAGAATATTGAAATATATATTTGGGTACAAGAATTCAAAGCATATGTTTATCAGTACCAACTTTGAGTGTTGAAATGGCCTCCTTTCTGTCTTTTCTTTTTGAATATTCTCTTTGCTCCACAGCTTTCTCACATTACCTCTTCATGCAGACTTTTTCCTTACTGTCAATTAAGACTGATAAGACAAAAATATAGACAAACAAGCCCCACCAAAATCATTGAACTAGATAGGCTATGTTTGAAGCATATTCCTACAATACGGTTCCTGGGACTTATTCTAAGAACACTATAGTATGTTGTCCCTAGAGTCTACCTACCTGCTCCTGAGGGGACTGGAGCTGACACCAAAGCCTCTCTTGAGAATTCTATCAGCCATGACATCACCATCACCTTCTTAAGAACTTCAGTGTCTTAAAGTCACAATTCTATTATGCTCTCTAGTGCTCTTCTTAAATTATCCCTTGTACTGGGCTTTCTATAAAAAAATACATTTTGGTTTTAAAACACATTTGTTATATACTGTTAATTCACGGGTGAAGTAAAACATCTAAAGATGTTTCTTATTATGCTTCTTATTAGAAATTTCAAAATGATTTCCAAAAAGGAGGTGCCCTGGACCCTGTAGGTATGACTGGCCTGTCCTTTGAGAGTAGAATTCAAGCACTATGTAAAGACCTTGGTATTCCTTCCTGTCCACACTTCCCTTCTTTCTCAGTGTGTTTTATAAGGTTTTACTTCAGGGTTGCATGGTTGTGTGTTATCAGTTCTAGCTTGTCTAGTAAGAGGTGCTTCATAATGTTAGATGGCTCTAAGCTGAAGTGACTACTAGAGATTTTCTTCACCCAAAGTCACCTCTAATCTCAGTAAGCTTACCAGTCTTTCTCCCTTTCTGGATTTCTCACCATGAGATGAGACCTTCTTATTTCTTTTTCTACCTTCTCCCTTACAGACTGAAGGTCATTTACCTGGGTGTGTGCCTGTCTTCTTTCTCTTCCTGCTGCTGTGATGAACTACTCTAATGAGACCAATGTAAGGGAGAAAGAGTTCATTTTAGCCCAAAGTTCATGGTAAGTCAGGTAGGAAGTTAAAACAGGGAATCCGATCAGCTGACTACATGGCATCACAATAGATAGTAGAGACAAGGAATGTTTTCTTAATATAGTTCAGGACCACAGTCAGGAGAATGGTGCTACTCACACCGCAAAACTTCTCCCACCTCAGCACACTCAAGACAACCCCACGAGCATGCCCATTGGCCCATCTCCTGGGTGACTCCACACCCTGGTGAGTTAGTGATTAGTGCTACCCATCACAGAATTCTCAGGCAGTGAAACCCAATTAAGGCTACAGAGTTCTGGTGCTTCTGATGCAAATCTGAATTGATATCAAATGCAGTAGAAAGAAAGTGACAAATAAGGTCAAGGTCTGTCCAGCCTCAATCAAAACAGTAACAATAACAACATATAAGAGGATGAGGTGAGGTCAAAAAGTCTGAGTAATAAATTACCTTTCAAGTCTAGAAATACAGGCTTAGCAATTCTTGAGTGTACCCATGGTTAGAGATAAGCTATTAAATCCTAAGTATTTGGAAGACATTTAAATAATCAATTGATTAAGTAAATTATTTTGTTGGCCCAGGAAGATCAAAGAGATGAATGACAGACAAAATTGTTTGTCTTAATTAAGAGCAAATTTGAATGTTTTTCTAAAGCCTTTATAAATTTGATTGAAACACTTGAACTATGTTTTTACTTATGTAGATACATACACGTAATGAGAGCTTGGTGATGTCAAGCATTGACAAAGGTGAGATTTAACGCGCGCGTGTGCGCGCACACACACACACACATATACACACACACAGACACACTTCATTTCTTGTTTTGTCCCTTAACAGAAGGAAGATCAGGTGTCTAAATAAAGCAAAAATATGTCTTGTGATCCTTGTGAGGAACTGGATAAAACTAGCTCACACATGAAATCAGAAGCTTATCCTTATAAACACTTTAAGAGCAGAGTTTCAGGTTACATCATGAATTCTTGGGGACACACCTACGTGTTAGACGTTTTGAGAACCTTTTCTTATTACATAAATTCTCTAGCTGTGAACTTTAGCCGAGAGTGGGCAGAAGGCTCTGTAGGAGTCAGGGTCTCGATTAAACTTCCTCTCTGTATCATGTGTGTTGGTTTTTTTTTTTTTTACAACAACCAATGGAGAAGGACCTTCATTCAGGACCTTCATCATGAAGCTGGCTGAGTCAATGGAGTTAGGGTTTAACTTATGGGAAGGAAATAATTCTTAAGGCTGTCATACTCCATTACCACCAGTTGGTAATTAAAATCTTCAGGAGCTTGCACTCTCACGGTCACAGGGGCTAGAAGCCCAAGAGCAAACATTGCCACAATAATCCTTTCTTTATCTTAAGGCCCTAAGGAAGAATCTGTCTTCCAGTCCAGTCCCCAATTGCTTAGCTCTAGGCCAGTGGTAGAGGAAATCACTTTAATCTGTATCCACTTCTCCTTTCACATGACCTTCTTCTCTGAGTCTGTCTCTAATTATGAGATTCTCATTGAATTTGGGGCCTGTATATCCTAAGCCTTTGTGGTTATACGGCTTTTACTGAGATTAGTGTGTTTATAAATCCCCGTGTCATGATAGAGCCAACTTATCACTATTTTAAAATACAGGCCATTCATTTAAAGGAGGGTAGGGAGGGCCAAAAGAGGGTGTTGCAGGGAGAAAACAGAAGGGAGAAATGTTGTAATTATATTATAATACCAAAATCAAATAAAAGTCTCTTGATCATAACAATCACAAGAAGTATGTGTTGTTTGGCTTCATTTATTCCATCTACCGTAAGTTTGTTTTAGATTTATCCATATAACATGTGTCAGTAGGTCCCCAGTCCACATTGCTGAGTTGTCTTCCTCACTGCTATTCATTTGTCACTTCTAAATTCTGGGTCTCATTAATACAACTGTGATGAATACTTAAAAATGCAGTGTCTATGTCTGTTTTGATTTAGGCCATTTTTAATGGATTGATTGATTGATCATTTCATTCTTTCACCAAATACTTAACCAAAATCATGTTAAGAATAGTGTTGGGCAAGGAGGATCCTATTACCCATAAATACATTTACACCTTCATGAAGCTTGCAGAAAGCATCTGTGATAGATAGGGGCTCTTTGTGTGGGCTGTGCCTCACTGCATACTTCCCTAAAACAGGATTTCAATTTTTTTGATGATTTTTATTTATTCAGTATGAATTTATAATTATAAACATTTATTTTATTTATGGATCTACTATGTGTACTTTATTAGTACATAATGTGGATTTTAAAAGAAGTTGTACAATAAAAAATGGAAGTAGAAGTTTCAGTGTCATCTTTTGTATTAGTCAGTCATTTTGCAAGTCACCTTGGCTTTCGATAGAGTTATCTAAATATCTGCTGCATTTTAAGTCTTGGGAATGATGTCATACTTCAAGATCAGGTTTACTTGCCAGGCAGTGGTGGCACATGCCTTTGATTCCAGCACTCTAGAGACAAAGGCATGTGGGTCTCTGAGTTCAGAGCCAACCTGGCTTACATAAATAGTTCTGGGGCAGCCAAGGTTACTTAGAGAAACCCTATCTAGAGCAGCAAAATAAAAACAAATAGAAAACCAAAAAAGAAAGAAAAAAGATCAGGGTTTCCTGAGCCCTAAACTTTAAATCCATGACTCCACCACGTCAAGGATTCCTCACAACTCTTGCTACACAAGTATGTAAAACAAGTATATGACTTTACTGAAGAATCATAAACAGTTATTAATTTTCATAGATGCATAATTTTGCCGCTGAAAACTAATGAGATGGGTGCACTTGCTTACTTTTATATAGAGAATTAAATCTTGGAGCTCAGACATGCAACTGCCCAACATATAACATTAAAAAAAAACTTTTTTTAAAAAATGAATTAAACCTGGATGGAGGGCATTTTCAAATTTTAAAATATTGATCGATCCTTTGATTTTGTAATCATCAGTTCTGAGAATGTCATATCACAAATACAAAATGGAAGAACTCTGTTTGGATCATTTCAGAAGTTGTATGAAATGCTGTAATAATTCCATACAAAAATTAATTTAACAATCATTTTTATGAAACTCAAGTCAGCGACTCAAGGAGCAATTGCAATACAAATATTACCACTCCTGCCAGGGAAGTAATAAGCCACGTGCAGATCTTCCTCTCCTTCGACTCCTCTAGTCCCACCTCCAGCTCTGCTGAAGCCACCCCTTCCTCTCTGCCCTGTCTCCAGAGATCATACAGCCATTCCCCTCCAGCATTCCTCCCTCCCCCCACAACATTACCTTATCCCAGAAGTCCCTTGGAAACCTTCAGCCATGCCTGCCAGAGGAGCCAGTAGGCCAGCAGAGCAGTCAGCTGAGCTTCTGAGAAGCTAGCTGGCCAGCAGAGAAGTCAGCTGAGTTTCAGAAACTTACTCTCCCTCTTCACCTCAAAATCCAGTCCTCCAGACTCATCCCAGGCTCTGTAGCAGACTATCTGTGGCCTCTCCTCACTCTCTGCCTCAACTCTCAGAGGACTAAGTGGACCCTGGCAGAACACACTCTACCTTCCTCTCTTCTGTGTAGCCCCTCGACACCCATCCACATTCCTAAATGTCAGCTTTCAATACCTAAGAATATATTTTATCCAGAAACCCCAGTGGCTACATCTATGAGGATCCCAGAAGAATTTTCTACCAGGCAACACACACCACCTCCTAAGAACCAGAGAGGGTAACAGAAAACAAGGAGCAAAATGCCCAACATGGACAAGACTAGGTATCAGTACCTAGAATTGCAACCATCCCCAACTAGATACCTAGATGCTAATGTAAAAATACATTAATATCAGCCAAGACAATATCTCCACTTACAGCCCAGCAACCCTATCACAGTAGGCTTTGAGAACTACCAGTACAGGGAAGAGTTTAAAATAGCCATTAGTAGTATGTTAAAAGTCTTTAAAGAGAAAATGAGTAAATTCCTTTAAAAAAAATCAATGAAAACACAAAGAGTGGAAAGGGATGAATAGAAATAGTTCATAACTTGAAAGTAGAAATAGAAACAATAAAAAAACCCAAATTGGAGGAAATCTAGAAAAAATTAGGAACTCAAACAAGAATCTCAGAAGTAAGTCTCAACAGAAAAATACAAAAAAAAATACAAATAATGGATGAGTAAATCTCAGGCATTGAAGAAACAATAGGAGAAATGGATACCTCAATCAAAGAAAATGTTAAATCAAAAAAAAATACTGGCACAAATATCTAGAAAATTTGGAACAATGTGAAAAGACCAAATCTAAGAATAGGAATAGAGACAGGAGCAGAAGAAAGGAAATATGAACTAAAGGCACAGAAAATATTTTCAAAAAAAGTAAGAGAAGAAAATTTTCCTATCCTAAAAAAAGAAGATGCTTATTAAGGTACAATAAGCATAGAGAATACCTAATAGACTATACTAGAAAAGAAACTTCCCTGGCACATAATAATCAAAACAGTAAATATATAGAACAAAGAAAGATCAAAAGCAGTCAGGGAAAAAGAAAACATCAAGGTAGACCCATTAGAATTACACCTGACTTCTCAATGAAGACTCTAAAAGCCAGAAGGGTCTGAACAGATGTGCTATAAACTTTAAGGTACCTCAGATGCCTGCCCAGACTACTATACCCAAAAAAACTTTCAATCATAATAGATGGAGAGAATAAGACAGTCTGTGACTAAAATACAAAAAATTAAGCAATATCATATGAATCAACAAATCCAGTCCAGATGTGCTAGAAGGAAAACTTAAACCTAAAGAAGTTAACCACACCTAAGAAATAACAAGGAACAAATCCCGATCAGCTCATCAAAAGAGTGGAATCACATTCACACACAACTCTAATAAAATTAAGGGAATGAACAAACACTGCTCATTAATAACTCTCGAAATCTGTAATCTCAGTTCCTAAATAAAAAGACCCAGACTAATTGGATGGATGAGAAAACAGGATTAATCTTTCTGCTGCATCCAAGAAGGACACTTTAACATCAACAATAGACATCACCTCAAGGGAAGAAGACAGAAAATTGTATTTCAAGAAAATGAACATAAGAAACAAGTTGGCATAGCCATTTTAATATATGACAAAATAGATTCAAACCAAAACTAATTAAAAGAGATAGAAAAGGACACTACATACTCACGAATGGTAAAATCCACCAATAGGATATTGCAATTCTTAACATCTATGCACCAAACACAAGGGCACCCAATTTCATAAAAGCAGCACTGCTTAAATTGCATATTGACTCCCACTGACAGTGGAAGACTTCGAAACCTCATTGTTGTCCAAAAACTGGCCATTCAGACAAAAATTCAGCATAGAAATGCTGGGGCTAACTGATGTTATAAAACAAATAGACCTAACAAATATTTACACAACATTTCACCCAAATACAAAAGATACACCTTCTTTTCAGCACTTCAGGGAACTTTTGTGAAAACTGACCACATACACAGACAGAAAGCAAGTCTCAACACATGCAACAAAATTGAAATAACATCCTGCATCCCATCTGACCACCATGGATTGAACCTGGATACCAACAATAACAGAAAAAAACAGAAAGTTTGCAAACTCATGGAAACTGGACAACTCACTACTGTAGGAAAAATGGATCAATACAGAAATTAAGAAAGATATTAAAGAAATTCTAGAATTAAATGAAAATGAATACAGAACATACCCAAACATGCATGGCATGTTTAGGAGGTTCTAAGGAGCAAGCTGATAGCACTTAGTATCTACATAAATAACAACAACAAAAAAATAGACATATCTCATACTCAAAACTCAACAGCATACATAAGAGCTATAGAACAAAAAGAAATCACACCCAAAAGGAGTAGATGGGAAGAAACAATCAAATTCAAGGCTGAACTCAACAAATTAGAAATGAAACAAAACAAAAGCAATACAAAGAATCAATAGAACAAAGTTGCTTCTTTGAGAAAATTAATAAGATTAATAAATCCTTATCAAAATTAACCAGTCAGTGGTGCACACATCTTTAATCTCAGCACTCAGGGAGGCAGAGGTAGGAAGATCTCTTTGAGTTCAAGGCCAGCCTGGTCTACAAAGTGAGTTTCAGGACAGCCAGGATTGTTTCATAGAGAAACCTTGTCTTGAAAAACCAAAAAACAAAGCAAAACAAAAACAAACAAACAAACAAACACAAAAAACTAAAAGGTGGAGAGTGAACATCCAAATTAACAAGACTATAGATAAAAGGGTAGGCATAGCAACAGACACTAAGGAAAGACAGATAATCCTAAGAACATACTTTAAAACATGGGCTCCATCAAATTGGAAAACATAAAATAAAGCTTGCCTGAAGATCAGAGAGTAAAACTGACCTACTGGCCAGCCGTGCCGACCTTACAGTGGTGACACACAGCTTTAATCTCAGTATCCACACTAGTTTTTCATAGAAACCCTGCAGTAGTAGTGCATGCCTTTAATCCTAGCCCTAGAGAGGAATATACTATGGTAAGAGACAGCTCTCAGACACAGTCTTATTCTGAGAATTCTTGGAACAGAATTGACATTTTGGACTAAAGTAGAGGCAAGAGCCAGTGACTAGCTGTTTTTCTTTTCTGACCTTCAGGTTGAACCCCAATAACTGTCTCTGGGTTTTTATTAATCATGCTACAGAAATGGAAGATTTTCTTGATTTATACCACTAATAAAATATAAATCAAGATCAGATAAGCAATTTAAACAAATCTATTTTCCCTAGCATAATAGAAACAGTCATTAAAATCGTCCAACTGAAACAAATAAAACCACCACCACCA
>LOEQ01006975.1:18839-29198 GCA_001685075.1 Bramus lutescens | reverse complement strand
ACGGCGGGATGGGGAAGCACAGAAGTCTATCAGATTTTCAAAGAAGAGTTAATGACAGCACTCTTCAAATTATTCTACAAAATAGAAACAGAATGAACATCTTCCCAATTCATTTTGTGGAGCCTCAGTAATACTAATACCCAAACCACATAAGACCCAATAAAGAAATAGAATTATAGGCCAGTTTCCCTTGTAAACATAGATGCAAAAATTATCATTAAATATTTAGAAACTGGATACAAGAACACATCAAAAAAGATCATCTACCATGATCAAGTAGGCTTCGTCTCAGAGATGCAGAATGGTTCAATATATGCAAATCCATAAATATAATCCATCAATAAAGAAACTGAAAGACAAAATCCACACACAATCATCTCATTGGCATCAGAAAAGATGTTTGACAAAAATTTAACCCCTTTTATGTATAAGTCTGGAATGATTAGGGAGACAAGGTGCATACTTTAACATCATAAAGGCAATTTATAGCAAATGCATAGCCAACATTCACTTAAATGGAGATAAATTCAAAGGAATTCCACTAAAATGAGGAGCAATGCAACCTTAGCTACTCTCTCCAATGCTATTCAGTATAGTACTTGAAGTTCTAGCTAGAGCAATAAGGCAACTGAAATGCATCAAGCTGACACAAATTGGAGAGCAAGAAGTCAGGGTATCTTTATTTGCAGATGATATGTTAGTTTATGTAAGTTATCCTGAAAACTCTCCCAGAAGCACATACAACTGGTAAACACTTTCAACAAACTAGCTGGATACAAAATTAAGTCACGAAAATCAGTTGCCTTCTTATATACAAATAATGAATGGACCGATAAAGAAATCAGGGAAACACCACCTTCCACAATAGCTGCAAATAACAAAATATCTTGGGGAGGGAGTAACACTAAGCAAGTGAAAGACCAGTATGATAAAAAAAGAAAAACTTCAAGTCTTTGGAGAAAGAAAGATAAAAGACATCAGGATATTAAAAGATCTGCCATGCAAATGGGTCAATAGAATTAGCATAGCCACAATGGCCATCCTATCAAAAGCAATCTGCAGATTCAATGTAGTTCCCATCAAAATTTCAACACAATTCTCCACAGATCTTGAAAGGGCAACCTTAAGCTTTATATTGAAACACACACACACACACACAAACACACACACACACACACCCAAAAAAAATGAGGATAACTGAAATGATTCTGAATAGTAAAATAACTGCAAGAGATCTCACCATTCCTGACCTTGACCTCAAATACTGCTACAGAGCTACAGTAATAAAAATAGCATGGTATTAGCACAAAAACAGACACATCAAACAATGGAATCAAACTGAACACCTGAACACAAATACACACATATATGGATACTTGGATTTGATTGGATTTGATAAAGAAGTCAGATATACACACTGGTAAAAAGATAGTGCCTTCAACAAATGGTGCTGGTCAACCTGGATGCACAAGAATTGAAATAAATCCATACTTATCACTCTGCAAAAAACTAACTCCAAGTAGATAAAACACATCAACATAAAATCAGATGCACTGAACCTAATTAGAAGAGAATTAGGGAGTATCCTTGAACTCATTAGCACAGGAAAAGACTTTCTGAACAGAGCACTGTTATTACAGGCACTAATATCAACAATGAATAAATAGGACCCTATGAAACTGAAAAGCTTCCGTTTGGCAAAGGCCACCACTATTTGCACAAAATAGCAGCACGCACAATGGGAAGCTTTTTAAAACAACTACACATGTAACAGAGGGTTAATATTCAAAATAGCTAAAGAACTCAAGAAACTATATATCAATAAAACAAATCACACAGTTTTAAAAATTGGGTGCCGATCTAAACAGAGAATTCTCAAAAGAGGAAATTCAAATAGCTGAGAAACACCTAAAGACATGTTCAATAAATATCCTTAGTAACCTGGAAAACACAAATAAATCAAAACTACTTTGGGAACTCATCTTACAACTGTCACTTCATTAAGGTGAATAAAACAAATGACAACTTGTGCTGATGAGGATGTGGGGTAAGGAGAACACTCATCTATTACTTGTGGGAATGCAAACTATAGAAATCCAATATAGAAATCAATGTGGTTTCTCAGGAAGATGAGAATCAATCTTCCTCCAGACCCAGTTATACATCCTTGGGCATAAACCCAAAGAATACTTCATCCTATGCAGAGACATTCTCAACCATGGATATTCTATTCACAGTAGCCAGAAATTGGAAACAACAATAGAAGTCCCTCAACAGATGAATGGATAAAGAAAATGTGGTATATTTTACCTATTGGAAAAGACTAAACATCCATTTAAAATATGAAATCAGGAAATTTACAGGTAAATGAGTGGAACTAAATCACCCTGAGTGAGATAACCCAGACTCAGAGAGACAAATATGGCATATCAAGCAACCTGAAAACAGGAAGTCTCATTGACAGTCTAGGATTCTGTTCACAAACTTCCTAATTCTGTAACCCTTTAATACAGTTCCTCATGTTGTGATAACACCCAACATAAAATTATTTTTGTTACTACTTCATAACTGCAATTTTGCTATTGTTATGGATCATAATGTAGATATCTGTGTTTTCTGATAGGCTAAGGTAACCCCTGTGAAAAGGTCACTTGACCCACAATTGGGCATGACCCAGAAGTTGCAAACCACTGATTTAGAAGGACTATGGACTCAGAATTAAGACACAGTGTTTCGATGACAAATCCTGATGACTGGCTCCATTGGTGGCTGGAACTACCTCTTCTCAGCCTGGAAGTTTAGCACAGATCTACTGAGTTAGCATTGTATTTCCCATCAATTTCCCCAGGACTGGTTAGTCAGCAATAAACAAACCAGATAAATCAAAACTGAGTTCGGAAGTATGGAACTGCAGTACACCTGGAAGACACTGTCAGCTGTTGATAACTTGTTTACTTGTCTGATACTATGCTTCCAGATACTGTGAAATTCCTGGTACTCAGAAATTCTTTCTTTCTCTTTCATTTGAGTTCATTTAAAATGGTTCTTAGTATATTTGCCAACATAGAAATTCTTGCACGAGCTCAGCCTTGCAGCCTCTCAATCTAAATGTTTACTTTCTGTACTGCACCTCTTGAATGTTAACAGAGCTGTGATGAAACAGCTTCTGAGGATATACTAAGAAACATGCTATGTGATCCATTTTTTCTCTACCTCATTTCCCACTTTCTGGAATGACTGTTATGGTTTTTGTCTCTTTAAGAGGCAAGCCATGCCCCCTCCCAGTGACCCCTGCCCTCCTCCCCTGCCATCTTGGATCTCTGTTTTCTCTCTAGCTGTCTCTTGGGGCCCCCCTCTGTCCCTGTCTCTCTTCTCTCTTCCCTCCCCTCTCTCGTCTTTCCCCCTTCTTTAAGTAATAAATATCCAATTCTATTCCATACAATGTGCCTGCCCACGTGTCTTCCACCCACGCGCCCGCCTGCCCCTGGGACTCTGCACCTTCCAGGGACTTACTGTCACCTGCTCACCAGCCCACCCCATAGTGAGCAGAACCTGCCCGGGCTTGCGGCTGCTCTGTCAGGGACTTTTTAAACATTTTTAAAATTGGTGCCATGACTGATAAACAGCCCTCAACTGATCAGAATGACTAAAGCAGGAAATACAGTAGGAAGGGTATTTGATTTTAAATTTATGTAAAGATTTGTGCAAAGCCAAAATAAACTCTCCAGAAAATGTGAAAATAGCTGAGACCCTTATCTATCTCCAGCAAATGTATTCCTAACCAGTTTACTTCTGTATTTGTATAGTGAGACCAAAGGCAAGCTCTTGATTTCATCAGTATTATTTGCCTTATCTCATCTAGATTTGCAAATTCTTCAAGGACAGCAGCCACATTAACTCTTTAAATGCCAACTCACTTTAACTTTGCTCACTCTGATATCTATCAGTCACTTTTCTTGGTAAGTCATGGCTATCATTTTGTTATTTCTATTTGGTAAATTTTTCATACCCATCTGCAATCCTCAAAAATGCCTCTGTATATGTATATGCTTACTGTACTAGAAAAGTGTTAGGCAAAAACAGAGCAAACATACAAAAAACAGCAACAATAACAAAAACAGGGCATGTTCCTGCAAGAAGACTTCACCTATCTAGTCAGAGAGAGTGTTACTTAAACAACATTAAGAGCACTCTTGGGATTTTGTGTGTGTGTGTGTGTGTGTGTGTGTACCTTTGGAATAAGATAACTGGAGTAAATTATTACTAAATAGTGAATTAGTTGATATCTTAGTAATTGTCATTTTAAAAAGGACTTCTGCTTTAATTTTATAAGAAAATTTAAAACGAAAAATTAATAATATTGAAATATCAGAATCCAAATGACAAAGGTAGCTAACATTATTAATGGATTTCTTTTATAATTATTATGTAGAAATAATGCACGTGAAAGTAAAGGCCACTTGTATTCTTGCAACATTTCAAAGCAAAACAATAACAAGTTATTTTCATCATGTTATTGTTGAATTATAGGCCTGTATTTGGCTTTCAGTTATCCTGGTTGTCGAGGATTTCCATATGAATGACGAACAAATTCCTGAAACTCCTGGGATATAACTAGAAGAACAGTATGGCACAGCAAACAGGCTAAAGCGACCCGAGACACTGCTACAGCTATACCTCTTTGCTATAATTTTGATAGGTTAAGGACATCAAGGGAAACTATAATTTTGTTTTTAATTACCCTTAAGTTAATTTACTTTCATTTTCTCACACGTATTTATTAAATTTTAGGTTGACATTTTTGCATATACAGCTTCACTTTTCTTTCAATGGAATGTTGACATTTCTTTTTGGTTTGATTACTTGATTAGTTACAAAGTTTATAGCACAGGGCCTTAAGTCACTGCATTTAGCTGGTTCTATGAGCCTCCATTCTGTCAGCTGATCCCTCAGTTCAGTCTTACCTCTGCAGGACAATCTCTAGTGATGTCCACATAGAATTTGAGATGTGATTATTAATCAACAAAGCTTCAAACCCTAGGTCCTTCTGTCTTCTTTAGGGTTTCTATTGCTGTGAAGAGGCATGGGAACTCTTATTAAGGAAAACATTTAATTGGGACTGGCGTTTCAGAGGTCTAGTTCATTATTTTTATGAGGAGAAGCGTGGCAGCATGCAGGCAGACATGGTGCTGGAGAAGGTGCTGAGAGTTCTACATCCTGATCTTTAGGCAACAGAAGCAAACTGGCCAGGGCTTGAGCATTTATGACACCTCAAAGCCTGCCTCTACAGTTACACACTTTCTCCAATAAGGCCTCTCCTACTCTAACAAGGCCACACCTCCTAATATTGCCACTCCCTATGTGCCAAGCATTCAAACACATGAGTCTATGGGTTGCATACATAGTTACCTACCATCTCTACCCACGTACATGCGTAGGCTCTCTTTCTGACTTATCTTCAGGAAAAATGATTTGTCTACATGTAGTTTATCAGCCACTGTGCATTTTCTGGTGGTAGACTGTTTTCTATGACAGAGACAGTATTTCTCCTTTTTATAGACACACCCCTTTGTCTTGGTTTCTACACCTAACTAGATATGCTTATATTCTATACCTCTTGATGATGGGCTTGAATAAGTGGGTAGAAATTTACCTGATCAGTAGGACATGAGCAAATATGAAAATAGATCCTTGAAAAGGGTTGGATACTGGGCCTTATCCCCTCTGTGTTTAGATGCTGTTGTTCTTGTAAACAAGCTGCATTTGCTTAGTTGAAGACAAGGATCACTCTGAAAGAAGTGGTGGTCCCATGCCACTGGCGCTCCAGATTTCCAGTGGAAGCCATCCTAGACAGAGTAGCAATCAGTCTTACCTGATTCATACAACTGTCCAACAAGCATACGAAAGTATGGTTAAAACTCTAAAAAACAAGTAAATGCTTAGTTAAGTTTCCATCCAATTTCTCATGTCATGGAATGTTTTATGTAGCAGAGCTTAGCAGTTTAGAAGGTAATACCAGAAGAGAGAGGCTGTTGTTACAAAGTTTTAAAAGAACTCAAGATGGTTTTAGGATAATATATGATGAAGCTGAAAGCATACAAGCAACTTCTAGTCTAAATTGGGGGGGGGAGAGCCAAAGAATCTGTTAGAGGTGAAGTGGCAAGGAGAGAGTAATCACAGGCTGGGAATATGATAATTCTTGTTATATAGTTGCAAACAATCGAGAAAACTGTCAAAAAAAAAAAGCACGAAATTGTCACCAGTAAACTCACAGACAGGGCTAAGATTTTATGACCAAATGGTGAAAGTGTCTATTGGCTTTTGGCTAGCTACAGTTGAGAGAAAGATGTGCTAAAGGAGGAACTGTTTAGCAAGCTGAATTTAGAGAAATATTGGAATTACAACTTTCCTGGATTAGAAACTGAAACTGCTTCATCTCCAGACCCTCCAGTCAAGACTACAACATGCCTTTAGGAATGAAGATGCATTTTTAGGGTGTCCTATTGTCTTTAAGGTTCATTTTCAAACCCTCTGATAGAGTTAAGATGGTACCTAGTACACTATTTCAATTAGTGAGGCTTTAATAATTTTAAGGGCATTGTCTAAGTCTGCCTAGCATGATTTTCATAGAAGTTTGGGGCATAGATTTGGTAAATAAGGAGTGTACTTGATCATGCCTTATTAGCGCATTCAACAATTGTTGTCAAGGTGATGCCTGCTTTTGCTATAAAGATCTGAAACTGCTTACCACCAAAGAGCATCAGTCAGGCCCTACATTCTATTGAAAAAAAACCTCAAGCTTTAAGAGGAAATGGCAAGAGTACAAGAATAATGAACTGGGAACCAAGTCTGGGGCTAGAATTGAGTCCTAATTAAGGATGGTGTTTGCTCAAAAAGGAAAGGTCTTTGTCAATAGTGCCCTAAGAGGATCTCACAGAAGCTGTGCAATTCTGTCCTTCCTGGGTGGAAGCGTCTATTTCCATTACAAGTACCTTCTTTCTATTGTATGTTGGATGGATTGGCAGGAGCTAGAAAACTTTAGTACACAAGACTTTGAATTAAGAGTCAAAACCAAGTTGTACACAAATAAACAACTAAATTGGGAATTGACTGGGATGAGGACATATCAGGCATATCATCCTCATGGGAAGACTTTCATAGAATTGAGACCATTATTTTACATGTGGAAAGAAAGTCTGTTTGGTGATGGGAGGATAAAATATGCAGGATTGTTTGCACAAACCTGCATGATCATGCCTTTTTGTATGCTCATTCTTTTGTGATACAGCTTTGCAATCTTCCCATCAAGAGATAGAGTTAAGTTCTTCATTTCTTAGTCTAGATTCAGCTAGAAAACTTTATGTAGCTAATGAGATATGAGGAACCTGATAGAAGCCAAAACAGGTAAAGCTTGTACTTTGTTAAGTGTTAATGCATGTGCCATGTACAAGGATGTGGATGGTCCTGAAGCAGCCACCGGGAGGAGGCTACATGGAAAAGAATGGGTTGGGAAATGAGTGTTGAATTCAGCTTGACCAGCAGCTCCAGCTAATACAGAGTACAGAGTTCACTGCAGCCTGAGTAGCGAGTGGCNGGTGTACTTGATCTCCATCTGAACCAAATATAGACAACTATTATTTCTAACAGAGTACAGAGTTCACTGCAGCCTGAGTAGCGAGTGGCAGATAAACTGGAAGGGTGGTGTACTTGATCTCCATCTGAACCAAATATAGACAACTATTATTTCTAACAGAATACAGAGTTCACTGCAGCCTGAGTAGCGAGTGGCAGATAAACTGGAAGACTGTAGCACTTGATCTCCATCGGAACTGCCATCTACTGAATCAAATACAGACAACTATTATTTCTGGCCATTACATTTTCGAAGGGCTTATCATGCATCAAAGGCTAATTGATGTAGATCTTCTGCTAAAATACAATGTAAAGGTTGCATGTTTCTATGACAGCCTTCAAAAAAATAACACACCACAACAAGGAGTTGGGTGTATGGCTTTGTGATACCTAGTCTACATGAGGCCCTGGACTTGATGCCCCAAACTGCAAAACACAGACTAATAAGCACATTATAATAAATTTTGCAGGCTTTGGAAGTATGTCAGTCAGTAAAGAGTTTGCCTTGCAGTGATGAGGACATGTTTTTGAACTCCCAGAATCATGGTTTAAAATAACTCTCTATGTGGTAGTGAACAGCTGTAGTTCAGTGCCAGGAAGGTAGAGCAACAAAAGGAGATAAATTCCTGGGGGTTGTGTACCATGAGGCGCTGGCTTATTGGGGTTTCTGTCCCACCCAGAACCCCACAGCTGGCAAGCCCCAAAGAAAATCNATTTCTACTTCCTGTCTGGTTTTCCCATCTATACTTCCTGCCTGGCCAATCAGCTTTTATTTAAAACGTAATTGACAGAATACAGACATTTCTCCCGCACCAGGGTTGTTGACCTTGGCTAGTTCCAGGACAGTGAGAAACCTGTCTAAAGAAAGCAAACCAAAGGAAAACAAAACAAAACAAACAAACAAACAAAAAATGGTGGATGGCAGCTGAGGAATGACACCAGAAAGTATCCTCTGGCCTCTACACATAGCACACCCACACACAGGAATGCATACTTAAAAACATATACACGTGCATGCACATAAGCAAACATTACACACACATAATAACACATTTCTTTTTAAATCTGTTTTCACTGATGCCAAAGTGTGCTTAAGCACCACAATCACTTTGGCATCACCACCTTTGAGCTGCTCCGTTGAGCGTTAGCCTGTTTTTCTTTCTGTGAAAAACTTGGGTTTGATTTTACATTCCTATGCAAGAATCTCTGGGAATTGAGGAATTTTCATCGAGTTTAATTAGGAGCTGCAACTTCATTCCACCTGCAACATCTCTCAGGTTTCCTTCTCTACTTTTGGGAAAACTATTCCAACATAAAAAGATTCTCTTTCTGCCTTTATCTTTGTCATTTGGCTATTTCGTATTTATTTTTAAGTGCCCATTTTGGGGGGACTAAGTTAGAGTTTCCAGTGAGCTGTTTTGAAACAGCCTCCAGGCATCTTCATGGCCATTAACTTTCCAAATGTCTTCTGGGAATTATTTTTTTCTTAGTAAAAGCCCACATTATGCCACCATTTCCTTTTCTAAAATACTGCCATTCTTGATATTATTTTTGGCTTTTCTTCCTTGTCAGCACATTGGATTTAACTCTGTGTTGATGGGCATTCAACAGACAGCCCCTGGGATGGGGCAAGACCCGATTGCAATTTTGAGCAGCTTTCAGATTAGTGAAGCTATCACTTCTTCTTTTCTGAGGCAGATGAAGGACACGGTTTGCATGCGCAATCGGTCTTCTAACTAACAGAGGATACCACAAGGACAGCAGAGAGGGGAGCATAACTTAGCAATGAGCCAGGCTTGAGAGGCACGGTGAAAAGATGAATAGTTGCATAGGCTTGTGTTCTTCTTGATGAACTCTTTGTCTCGGTGCGGCGGTTATTAGTCTCCTAGTTTACTCCATTTCCCCTGAGGAATAGAAACACTGGGCAACAGTGACAGTCCCTTCCCCATCCAACCACATACACTACAGTGCTGCACTGAACTGTCAGGAAGAGTAGGAGGCTTGATAGATTCCCCCCTGGAAGGGAAGAGAGAAGCTATGAAAAATGACTGCACCATTTTTTAATCTGTCCATTAAAACAAGCAAAAGACAATGTGACAAAATTCCAGATTCCTACAGGAAGTTACAGGAAAGGCACTTCCATAATCCTCGAGATACATGTGCTAAGATATGACCACAGGTTCTGCTGTTATTGTATGGGTGGAGGCAGAGGGTAGGCATCTGGGTTTCTTCTGTTAGTTGTAAGAATGGGGAGTACTGGGCTGATCTGAGAACAGCCATCTAAAACTACACTGAAATAATGGTAACAAACTCATGAAAGTAAAAAAAAATGTGGAAATGAAGAAGAAAGTAAAAGGGATAGAAAATACTAGACACCTGGCAACAACTTCAGAGAAAAGATGACAAAATTATGCATTAAAAATAAAGCAGGAAGGAGATTTAAAAGACTTCAAAAGAAAATAATAGATAGAGAGGCTTGTGGTGAAGGTGACTAATATGTACGGAAGAGGCTTCATGTGAAAACCAAAGCAAGCACAGAGTATGCGCCAAAATAATACACTTGAAAATTTTCATATATATGTATAGTTTGTGTGTGTGTGCATGCATACATGCATGAATGTGTATATAAGTGCTATGACAGGGCTGGAGAGATGACTCAGTGGTTAAGAGCATTGCCTGCTCTTCCAAAGGTCCTGAGTTTAATTCCCAGCTACCACATGGTGGCTC